>OU015494.1:69591946-69681946 GCA_907164885.2 Dolomedes plantarius | reverse complement strand
ATTTTTTTATCATGAAGCGCAAAGGTATGTTTTAAATGTATAATTACTTAGTATTACTTACTATTAATTGTCATGTAAGACAAAGTTTTCACATGCTCCTGATCCTGAAAACTGAGCTTTAACAATGTAGTAATACACAATTGGTGTAATTCATATAAAAAGAAACTGCGCCAATTTTTTTATATATACTGCTGAGTAACAAAAAGCCATACAAAGAAAACATTAAAGTCAGTGGAATATCAAAATCATCATGAATAGGTACAAGTTTAAGTAAAATGTATTTCTATTTTGATTAAGTTTTATTTCAAACATAAAATATTCTTTTCTTTTTAAAAAGATGCCTTTATCAATACGTCATACCTTAATGCAAATGTTATGAGAGAAGTGCATAAATATTTCAGAATCAATTGACTATTAATTCTAAATAATGATTTCCTCTTTTTATATTTTTCATTTCAATTAAACTTCGTGGATTAGAAAAAATAGTACTAAGAAAGGATTGTGTTCGCTAAGCTTTTATAAAACTTGGGTTCGATTAACACTTAGATCTTCTTATCAATCTGAAATGCATCGCATTAATTCCTTGCTTTTTTGTTCATTTCTTGGAAAATTATTATGCAGTTTTGCATTAAAACAAAACAGATAAAGAGCCATCAATGGTAAGATTCTGGAAAAAATTTTAGATTTAAAAATTACTTTGGTGTTGGACATTGCTTTTTTTTTAAGTTTTTTAACATTCGATGAATTTTTATATTTTCCTGCATGATTTTACAAGGATTTTGATGAATTTAGAAATTCTTTTGTTTATATAACTCTTATACACTTTCTTACACTTTTACTCACACTTTAAGTACTCGACCGAGAGATTTCGACTTATTTGGGCAGGTAAGGTTGCCGATCACACAACTAAGCCATGCATCTAATCTTGCTGAGCAAACAAAACCATACTTTCCAGAAAAAAATAGTAAATAGGGTATGTAACAAATAATTTATCTTCGTTTTCACCTTAATTCTTAAACCTCACCACCACCACCCCTCAAAGAAAATATACAAACCTAGATCTGTTTGAGGACACTGAATCTTTTTAAGAGAAAAATGCATTTTGAGATAGAAGAACCACTGGTAAAACAAAGAAATATGTTTCGAAACAGGTGCTTGTCTTATGAAATCAAAGACGTTAGAATAAACTTAGAATGAGCACCATCAAGGATTCCCACGGTTCCCACCCTGTCACCATTACCACCATGACAGTGCCAAGTAGCTGCCAAGCAAATATAGGAAGTAGAAAGTCAGCTTCCCATTACACTGCGACAAATACAAGTAAGGTAGAATACGTTTTTGTTACAACACTGTAACAAAGACATAGTTTATTTTACTTTCAAAGATATACACAGATTTGGTACAAATATAAAAATTTGATGCGTAGGAGGTGACACAATGGCGAGGACATATGATATTTTCAAAGACATTTTTTGTAGTTGCTCTTGCACAACATAATGGTTGTAACCGACGGCCTAAAATTTTCCATGTAATCTCCATCTCTTGAAACAATGTAAAGTCTAGAAATTAGTTTTGGCACATGATCTATGTTTCTTTTCTACACACTCATAACAATTTACATTCCATGAAACGTATGGGATTTTATTTGTGTCTAATGTAAATATAATGTTACGCTTGATGGCAAGAGCATACCTGCAGGGTAAACAAGGCAGGCGATGTGCGTTCTCGTATTATCTTCCTGTCCATTCTAAAGTTTCCTAAGAAAAAGTTGTGATTGCAATTGCTTTTGTCAAATCTTCCACCGTAATTTCTATGCTTTGTTCTTGATAAAACGTTGGGCTATTCTGCGAGCATACGAAGTAACATATGGGGGCTCTTGTCCAGTCAACTGGAGGTTCTGCTCTAAGAGACGTTTCCCAATGATTAAATGATATTAAGAAGACCTAAAACTTTACACAATGGAAAACGGTAAAACGAATCTTTTATTTCAGCAGTTGATAAAATATTCCGTTATGAAAAGCGTATTCATTTGCTACTTTGCTTGTGTCTGATTTAATTTCGTTGAGAAATCGTTGGTTCAATAGGTTTAAGACATGAGAAAATTAATTATTAAATGTGGGAATAAATTAATTTAAAAGTGCTATGCAAATAAGAATCACAGATGAGGATATTTTAACGTTTATTAATTTAGCATTTTTATATTTTAGATAAAAAATTTAATATGATTTATGTAAGACCGTAGTTGCCTCTATTTTTTCTTATCTTAGCCCGTAATAGTTTTTTAGCATGTTTTGAAAAATTTAATAGCTCCTTTTGGCTTTAAATTCATGAATATTTAATTTAAAAACTTCTGCTGCACACATGATATTAACAGGCAAAGGCTTTAAAATTATTTTTTCCGTCCCGTTCGGATTCTATATGTCAAAACTCGCGCATTAAAATTTACTTATTTAAGTTCCATGTGTTCCTATTTTTCTCAGCTAGTAATTAAGTTGTATCCCATTATACTCTTTTAGGTGAAACTTATTATAGAAAAATATTTCTATTTTCTTTATGGAGGTAGATTAAAGATCATACTTCTCTCTACCTGCTTATTCTTGACTTTATAGAAGATAATGATTATTTCTATTTCTTCATATATTTGTGACAAAAAAATTGATATTTTTTACCATCTTTGAAATTCAAATGACTTTAAATGCCCTTTGATATTAAAAATTATTCAGATTTCTTGATTTGGTACAAATATCTGTAGTACCTTTTCTATGATATATTTGAAAGCGATCTTTCATGGGTTTTAATAATACATCACAAATATTTTACAAAATCGTTAAAATATTTGTGATTTTACTATTTTATTTATGATTTTAAATATCCTTTGATTTTAAGAATAATTCTGATTTCTTGATTTGGTTCAAAAGTCTGTAATACCTTTTCTAAACTAAATTTGAAAGGGATTTTTCATAGGTTTTTTTCTAATCCAACATCACAAATACCTTACAAAAATGGTAAAATATTTGTGATTTTGCCATTTAATTTGTGATTTTAAATACCCTTTGATATTAAGAATAATTCCGATTTCATTATTTGGTACAAATGTCTGTGATACCTTTTCTACTATAGTACATTTGAAAGCAATCTTTCATAGGTTTTAATCCTACATCATAAATGTTTTATAAAAATTGTAAAATATTTATTATTTTAAATTCCCTTTGACATTAAAAACAATCCAGATTTTACGGTTTGGTACAAATATGTGTAATACATTTTCTACAATATATTTGAAAGCGATCTTTCATAGGTTTTAATCCTACATCGCAAATATTTTACAAAAATGGTAAAAAAAACACTTTTCACTTAACAGCGTCTGCCAAATGGGAGTTATTATTTTAGAGGAAATGTGAAATGCATTCAGTCACGTACGTCAAACAAATTCGGAGAAAACATTTTATACTTCACTCGCTTAAGACAAACTTTAAATTCCATGTGCTGGATCCTTTGCAATATTGAAAGAAATGTATAAAGTGCAGTAATAAATAAAAAATCTCTGGTAAGCACTGGTAAATGCACATATTACAATTACCAGTTTATACTTGACGATAATTTTTTGTAGGAATTTAAAACAATCCTGGATCGTAAAAATTAATAAACGAGATCAACTATAAGTCATATTTCCTTTACAACAAAAAGAATTCTTCAAATACACTGCTGGCCACCCAAATTGCAACACCAAGAAAGACAAAAGATATCACAACAAAATTTATTTTGTAGATAACATGTTGACCAATTATCAAATGATTAAATTTATAGACTTCTGTGAAGTGTGGTTCCTACCAAAATCAGTAGCCAGAGTAGCCGCCATTGTTGGAGATCACCGCTGCCACACGCCTCGGCATTGATTCAAAGAGACTTAGGATGAGTTCTTTGGGTACAGCAGACCAAACAGCTTCCACACGTTGCCAAAGTTGATCTGCTGTGGCAACTGGGAATGGAATCTGGGTCAATCGTAGAGCAACCATGGACCACATGTTTTCTATCGGCGAAAGATCCGGAGAGCGAGGCGGCCAGGGAAGCAATTCAATCTGGCGATTGACGAAGAACCGTTGGACAATGCGTGCCACGTGTGGTCGCGCATTATTCTGTTGAAATATGGCTGTGGGCAAGCCCTGAAGGTAAGGAAGAACAACTGGCTCCAACACCTCGGAGATGTAGCGCTGGCTGTTTAAAGTACCGGCAATGCGTACTAGAGGTGTGCGAGAATGATATCCAATACCGCCGCATACCATAATACCCGGTGCAGGACCAGTGTGGCGGTGCCTAACGCAGCTGTTCAGCATCCTCTCTTCACGGTGTCTCCAGACTCGAATGCGACCATCGTGGTGTTGCAGACAGAAGCGTGACTCGTCAGTAAAGACAATTTCATTCCATTCTGCCGTCCACATCCTTCTGTCATCGCACCATTGGCGGCAGAGACGTCTGTGGTTCTGCGTCAAGGGTAGACAAAGCAATGGACGCCTTGCGGACAGACCACTCTGCTGTAAACGGCGTCAAATGGTACGCGTAGACACTGGATGATACGTTACAGACTGCATGTGCTGTTCTATGGTTCGTGATGTGACTGAGCGATCCGTCACTGCCATGCGCACAATTTGCCTGTCATCACGTGAAGTGGTGCACTGAGGTGGACGCGATCGAACATGCCGGTCCGCCGTACCCTCCTGCATCCAACGATCACATATCCGCATTCCAGTTGTGTGGTTTCGTCCAAGACGACTACCGATTTCCCTGAAAGATAATCCACAATCTCCGTAGGCCACTATCCTTCCTCTGTCGAACTCGGATACTTGATCAAAAGATGATCGCTGTTTTCGACGAGGCATAATTGATCGTTTTTTTTTAAAAAAACCACAAGAAAAACACAATTGCCGAACTTGAAATCGTCGAAATCTCCAAGCCTTAAATAGCGCTTTGAAGTGGCGCCACAGACGCGCGTGATGTGCATCTGCACTGAAATTCTAATCATTTGCATATCTCACCTCCGCTAATGCATGTTGTAAATTTCATGTTATTTGCATGTTTCCTTCAGGGTGTTGCATTTACGCCAGCAGTGTATATCGAAAGTCGATCCCAGCAATTCCCTAAATGTTTGGTACATTATACAAGAGTCAGTGAATAAATAAGTACGTCTTTGTAGTACTTTTAAAGAAGATTTATATCGTTCAAAGGTAGATCATATTGTATTTAAGAAATAGTTTAATAGTTTAAGTTACAGACAGTTTCATTGCATGATACATTTTAAACTTTGGGTTTTTACACTGTGGTCTTGCTACTTATATCGGACAAAAGCATAACGGTATACTCTTCCTTAGTCTCACCAGACACCACGAGATATTATTAAATAGGTAAAATAGTGAACTATTTTGTTGATGTCGACAGATTAAGTGTTTTAAAGTATTCCTAATTTTAAAAATATTTTTATTAATAATTCTTTTTGCAGTTTCATTCATGCCACCATCAAAGAATGCGAGTTTATCTCCACGAGAACGCATTAGAAATTTTGCTTCTCAAGCAACTACACATGGCTTAAGAAGAATTTTTGAAACCGAAAGTACTATTGGAAAATTGATCTGGACTTTCATATTTCTGAGTGCATTGGCAGGATGCTTCTACCACTGTTCCTTCCTCATTCTAAAATATTTAAGTTATGGAAAAGTAACAACGACAGAGGAAATCCATGCTAAGCAGCTTCAGTTCCCTGCTCTGACTGTTTGCAACTTGAACATTCTTAAGAAAACATTCTTGTTTACACAACTAGAAAAAAATAAAAACGAGTCCCATGAAAGAAATAAAGGTAAGTTAAACTACTTTAAATTAGAAAAAAAAATTGGTTGGAACACTCCTTGGTCAGTGGGGATCACTTATGCAGATATGCAATTAAAAATTATAGTGTTCCGTGCATTTTTTCTTCTTAAAGCAACCTAAATTTTGTTCAGAAATTTAGACGTTGGTTTTTTTTCTCATATGTGGGCTGGATTGATTGCAAGTTGTCAGTCATCGGTTCAAATTTAGAGTAGTTAGTGGGGATCAATTATGCAAAGATACAATTAAGAATTATAGTGTTCCGTGGATTTTTTTTCTTCTTCAAGCAACCTAAATTTTGTTCTAAAATTTAGACGTTTTTTTCTTCTGTGTAGGCTGGATTGATTGCAAGTTGTCAGTCATCAATACAAATTTAGCGTACTTCATTTTTAATCATTTTGATCACTTTTAATTAGTTCTTAGCTGAAATTAAGACCAAAAATAAATTTGAAAAAAATTTAATTTCAATATAAGAGATATTTAGGCTCAACAGTATTATGTGCATGTGCGTAACCAGTAAGTGTCCTTTATTTTGTGCAGTATCGTATGTTTCGATATGAAGCCCATATAAAGCTAATGAAAACATCTTTGTTCCGTAAAGAAATAAAATCGTGATATGATAATTTCATGTACATTCCCAGGGCTAAATTAAAGTGAACTCGATGAATTAAACTTTCGCTACCGACAACTTTGATGAATAAACGGTGGAAGGAATTTAATTATTTTTGTATCGGTATGGGAGTTACATAGCCCTTCCTGTTATCTTGTAATGACAGCTGCACGATTCGTAATTTAGTTCTTTCGTGCTATTCTTGGATTTTTTACTGTAAACTACAGGTCAGAAAAATTAAACAACAATCAACCTGTGATAATAATTTATAAATATCGAGTTTATATGAAGTTTAAAGACTCCTCGTAGGCATTTCTTCCAAAAAAAGAGTTCATAAACATGTCCTTTATAATAAATATTAATATAAAGTTATCAAGAGGTTGGAGTAAAGCAAGTTTTGGTAACATAAGTATTGTATTCAGAAAGATAAATCATTTATTACATCACAACTATTAAAATAATTGCCATAAAGAAATGAGAAGTTAATATTGAATGTGATGGTAAATGACTGTACTTCAAAAATTTTTACTAACTACTTTAAAGTAAAAATAACATAAAATTCTTTTGAGTTAAAGAAATTACTAAGTTTTTTACTCCATACCATTGTTTATTCCATATTCATTTTCGAAGTTCTACTAAAATTGGAACGCTGACAAAAGTCTCGTTACATATGAATTCGTAGTAATAAATACAGGGGAACCCAGTTAATTCGCTTCACAGGGACTTAATGGAAAATTCACGACATGCGGGAAAACGTGGCTTTTAGGAAGACCGGAAAATTGGAAAAGAGACTCATAATACATTATAAGCTCTATATCATCACAATGACATTTTAAATAAACCTTTTTCATATAATTTTATATTACACTAGCTGAATATCTGTACTTCGCTACGGGTCATTCAAATTAAATACAACGGTCAATGTAGGCAATTAATACAAAAAAAACCAAAATAAATATATTTATAAAAAAAATCATAACGGATATTTTTATACACAAAATAATGTAGAAGAAAATATTGAAATTAAATCTAATAGAACACACTAAAGAATATAGTACAGTTAATATTGTACAGTTTGAGGAACATTTCTTTTACTGTATTTTAATATTTTTTTCAATAATGTCCAATCGTCTGCCGCATTAGCAAGAAAATTTTTTTTGCCTATTTCGTTGTTATGTACGTGACGCAAATTAGTTTAATGTATTAGTTTAAAGTAATTTAAAGTACCAAAAAAAGAAATCGCGTGATCAGCATTTAATAAATTAAGTTCTAAAAATTAATCTTTAAAAATTCACCAAAAATCAGAAAATGGAGGAAAAGATTCGAAAAAGATTTCATTTTAAAGGAATTTTTATAATCTCTCTTGTGATATAAATTTTATAACCCTCAGATTATTATTTTAAATTCAAACTTTAAAAATGTTATAAAAACAGCTTAAAAATTTAATTTGAAAAAATCTAAGAAGAATTTTTCAAAAATCTTTCTTAGTGCACCCCTACACTATGAGAAGAATCACCATGCAAAATTTCAGGCCTTTAGGTCTAGCGGTTTGGTCTGTGCGGCATCTGTCAGTCAGTCAGTCAGTTACGGAACTGTTTTATATATATAGATTAAATTGTTCGTGATTTTTATTTAATATTTATTCATATATTTATTTATAAAAGCTTGAACAAAGACATAAAAATATTTCATTGGATTTTAAAGCACGCATTTGCTTGAATCCCAAGTACAAATCAAATTTCAAATTTTATAAATGATTAGCTCTTTAATATTTTTTGTACTGTCACTTTCTGGAAATATTTAGATGCAATTTTCTCAATAAGATCTTTAAAACTACAGAAAACGCTAATGTAGTAAGTTGAAGGTTTTTGACGAGTTCAGCTTCGTGTTATCAAACTTCTTATTTTTGGTGACTTTTTCTTTTTCAGAAGCGAGCTTCTCCAAATACGTTTCGAAACTATCATGGAAATTATGAGACGATAACAAAGTACCTTGTTAGTCACGAACACGTTAAATAAAACTCTTATAGTCCGAAAATTTAAAATCAAAGGAAAATATAGAAAATGGGCTCCACTGGAGTGATTTAGTATTATTTAAAAGTGGGGATATTTACATAAAAGTGGGGGATGGAAAATAGATGCTTTTATTCTTCAAACGTAACGCATTCCAAAATAAATTTATGATAAGCGTGAAATGTGTTAAATTTAAGAAAAACTCAAATTTTAACAAACTTAGAACAAAATTATTTTAACATAGATGCATTTTCAAAAAGATGCAATTTTTATACATCTTTGGTTCTAAAAATTTTTGCTACTTTAAGCCTTCTAAGTTAACATATCAATTATTTTAATCCTCAGCGTAACAAAGTTAGTCAACTTACTCAAAGATAGCAATAAAGCAACTATGTGATTTTAAATAGTGAAATTTGAGCTGAATTTTTAAGGAGTTAAGAAATAAAGTAAAGAATTTTCTGTAGTAAATTTCTGTTGAAAGGTCTTTTTTTTCTAACTATCGGGAAGTACTTTAGATTTATAAGAATTTCATATTAAACGGGGATGGTTAGCCCACTTAAGACAGTGATAGTTGACGGCTTGGACTAGTGACACTAGGTACAACAGAGTTGTTAGAGATAGTTGAAGCTGATAGATTTATTGCTATGGCCATCGACAGGCTCTGTTACTACGTGTTTCTATCTCTGAATTCGATAGTTCTGCTTTATTTGTATTACATTAAAAACTTAAAAATCGAAATTTCCCAAATCATAATCAACTCTGTTTTTTAAAGTAACTTTTTAATCACGATACATTTGTGTTTTATTGACAGGATTTTGCTATGAATCAGAGGAATCTTTCGCAAACAAAAGTGAGGCTAAGGATTTGAGTGACGGCTGGTCAAACCTTGGAGTAACACTTGATCACCTGAGACAATTCGGTCATAAAGTTTATGATCTAATAGTGCAATGTTCTTATAATGCTCAAGACTGTTTTAATCAAAGGTAAGCTACGGGACTTAGTAAAACAACAGTGTGATTAAAATTCCCTTTCTGATATTTTAATGTAAAAGTCACACTTCTTGAATCCTGAATGAAGTTCTTTGGAGTATTCCTTTTCGTTTCAATGGCTGGATAGTATCCTAAGCTAAAAGAATTGATAGTTACCTTATACTAAGCTAGTTAGTTCTATAATACGACTTTTTTTTCGAGGTCATTGTTTTTCTTTTTTTCCTTTTTTTTAATGTGTGTGTGTGGGGGGGGACACACTACAATAAAGTTAAGTAAGTTCAAACCGAAAAGGGTGAGACTTCATTTCCTGTAGGTGAGAATATGAGGTAAATTCGCCATGCCCCTGAAAAGATTTGGAAGTTTAATAGTCCTCAAAATTATCCAGAAAGCAGAATCCGGCTCTGATTTCTAGACCAGAAATTTTTCGCGCAACTTGTTTTCCAAATTTGAGATCAAAATATATCCCCGTGTACGGCTGAGTAGTCGTGATTATAATTTTACCAAAAACAAGCAATTTGTCTAACAAAAATCCATAAAATCAAACAATTACTAAACATAGAAGGACATTTCTGACTAATTCAAGTAGAGTAGAATATTTTTGCGAAATAAATTCCGAAGGACAGTTTGAGACACAAAGGAGTTGAAAGGAAAGTGTCTAACATTTGCTCCGTGATTCTAGACGTGGTACTTAGAAATTATTTGGAACAAGCACCCTTACAAATAGAGGGAAAACAGATTCAAAAGCTTTTTAAAAGGATTAAAGTGGATAGTTATGGCTGCTATGTACTAAACCCATTGGATTCACTCACCTCAATGTTACCTATGGAGAAAATTTGTCCACGGATTGCCGACTTTGATTCAAAGATTTTTTTTAAAAAATTGTACTCCGTCATAGACATAGAAATTCTACATTTGTGTACATTTTTCGTTTTTTAAAAAAATGCAATTAATATTTTAAAATTTAAATTATTCGGGGAGAAATCTGGTATAGTGTGTTTTAAACGCTCATAAATTCCTTCGGTGGAAGAAATTTATAAAATGAATCCTGTAGCGCTTTGCAGAAAAATTCAGGCTATCTGACAAAGCCAATTTTATTTTATTATCAGCATTTATGTACCTGTAAATAGTTGACAAAAATATATTTTAAATAAAAAATTTGGTGGCAGTGCTTAACCCCCCTAGAGAGAGAGAGCCATTACAATCCCTCAAAATGTCAATCCTAAGGGGGGTGGAATTCTCGAACTGTCAACTGGACTCCTCCCACCACAAGAGTCTGCAAGAAGAGGAAAAGGGAAATGCGATTTTTTTTTTTAGTACATAGCATAGTACATAAGTCTTAGTACATAAGTCTACACATGAAGGATTGTATTTTATTTTCGACAGGAACACAGGAAAAAATGCATTAATTTTAATTCCTTTGTCATATTAATATATCCTGTCAAAGCCATTATTGGACCCTAACAAATCCCTTCTGCATCATTATAAAACTAAAACTTCATTATAAAACATTAAAACAGGAGATTATTTTCTGTGATACCTACAGATACCTCTCTCGATTAATATCCGTCTAAGCCAATTCCCGTATAGAAAAAAAATACCAAACCTAATAAATATAAATTTTTACAGTAATCATAGCTTGTTTCTCTTACTTGCCAATAAACTAATGATTCTATTTCAATCAGTCAGGTTTCAGATTGATAAAAAAATGAAGGGCGACAAAAAGATTGACAAAAGGTATTTTACACTTTTTACATCTGATGCAATAAATTTTTCTCAGAAGATATTGAAACAAGATATAATTTAATCAATCCTAAAAATATCATTTTGAAACGTTTATATTGTTATGAACATGCTACACATGTTGAAAATTTACTCTTATGAAATATAATCCACGAAATGTATAACTTAGATTTACCACATCCTTGTATTAAAAGACTTTGGTAACGTCTATTATTCGTCATAATCTGACTGTCATAGAAATTTTGTTACAAATCTGAGGCAATTTTAGTACTCTGGAGCAATCAAAAATCTAATTTCCTCTTTAAAAAATATTGAAAGAAAATATTGCTAATTATTGCATTCACATCTTAAATCCTTACAGTACTTCCCCATCTGAAGTTCAATTTTCGATACTGGCGCCATAGACAAACATTTTTATCCCCGCTTTATATTCCTTTCTACAAACTGATTATCGGCCTTAAGTAGCCAGTGAAATAAAATATTTTATAGCTTGACGTTAAAACGACTTTTAAGTGCTTTCATTACAGATCTTTATTATTATTTCAATAGCAAATTAAAATATATTTCTACTGACACAACAAAAACTTGTGTGAAAAAAGTTATACTGCAGCATCGTCAAAAGAGTCGTAAAACAATTCAGAAAAAAAAATAGGCTTTTGTACCGCTTTTGTTAGGCCTTTAAGTTTCTCTTTGTTAAAGATATTCATAAAAAACAACTGTACAAACACAGCAACCTATCTTCGTATAAATTAAGCTAAAAGGTATTGATTTGCAACTAATCCTGCTTTTGAAGCTTTTGAGAGTAGAAAAACGTTCTAAAAGATATTGTGTCTATATCTTCCATAAAAGCTGATTGATTCATATGGATGTTATCTTTGGTCTAGTAGGATTTATCTTCGTGATTGATATAGGTGTGAATTAAAACTTTTACCGCAATAAAAATCAAAATTATATTGCAGACGGAACATGTATTCTAGCATTTATTTTTATTTCTTACTGCTCGTTTCAAAAGATGAGTCTAAAACCATTCGTCATCTTCAGATTTCTTCAAGTTTTCTTCTAGAAAGTTTTCTTCAACACTCTATAGGGTTTTATGTACATATTTTTTATAGAGGGCTGGATATATTTAACTGTAAAAATAACTTATAATTCACCTAATAAGTTATTAAGTTTCAATATAACTGTAAGTTAAAAATAACTTATTAATTCACCTAATAAGTTACTTTAAAATTTATTACTCAGGATACTGAATAAAAATAAATATATTATAGAAAAATTTACAAAATTTTTCTTTTTTTTTAATTTTTATATTTAGTTAAAAGGGAGCAACTAATGTTAATAACTAATCCCAATACAGTTACCCTCCACTTTAGTGTATTAATCTCCTATTCTAAATTTCTTTTCCTATATTGTGCCCCATTTTATATAAACAATGTATAACCTTTTATGACACTGAAAAAATTTGTCAAAAATAATAACAGTTGCTTATAAAAGGAATATTTTGTTTTTCAGTTTGGGATTTAATCCAAAACTGAAAATATGCTCAGTTTCGGCTAATAGAGATTTCTCAAATCAACTTTTATTTAAATCCTGATAGTATGTTTCAAATTTGAAAGAGCCTCAATGGCTTTGTTCTATGAGGTTCAGTGAAACATATTTTTTAGAGTAATACTTAAAATAATAATGTATAAAATATGATTTCATTATTTTCTTATATATATATATATATAAACGTAAACCTAAAATTAAGATCAATACGAAAAGTAGTTTAAAAAAACTGATGTGGAAAAACGTGTATACCCACCAATAACAGAAAGAACTACTGAATTCTGAGAACTTGTTTAATAATAAGAAAAATTCGAGATACATTCTTTCATGGAAAATATGAATGCAGGAATGGCTTATTATTTAGCCACCAAACACCTTCAGATAGTCACCCTATGCAATAACAATTTAATATCTTACAACTGAATGTGTATTTAGTTTTAGTCAACGCAATGATATCATAGTTCCCATTCGAGCATCTTTGTTACCATCTGAATATATAATGCGGCTATGATTATACGCGCTAGATACGCATATCTAGTGAACTGAATAGATGCTCAGAACTGCAAATTGTCAGTTAAGAGGGATTTAATCCCAAACTGAAAATATGTTCAGTTTCGGCTCATAGAGATTGCTCAAATCAGCTTTTATTTAAATCCTGATAGTATGTTTCAAACTTGAAAGAGGTGAAACGGCTTTGTTCTATGAGGTTCAGTGAAACATATTTTTTAGAGTAATACTTAAAATAATGTATAAAATATGATTTCATTTATTTTCTTCAATACCTTTTTTTTCCCTAAAATTCACAAAACATTTTACATTACATGTTATTTCAAACTGCTCACAAAAGAAAGAAGTGATAAAATTCCCAAGAGAAAAAAGTATGAATTTTAAATGAGAGCAACATTTAAAATTATTTAAAGTACTATAGCAGTAAGATTCAATTTAGTTTTTGAAAATTGTTTTCTATTATGTTAAACACTTCTTTATTGTCTCTCATTTTCTGTTTTGGACTATGTTATTTTACCACTCGTTTGATTTTTAAAAATTTTTCAACTCTCATAAAGCCTACGTTTCAAACCTTCTAGATGTTTGAAAATTTTTCAAAGTTAGGAATTATTTTTATGCAAGAAAATTTTCTTTATATATTATTTTAATACACCTAATAAGTTATTTTAAAATATATTACTCAGGATATTGAATAAAATAAATATATTATAAAAAAATTTTATTTTTCTTATTTTAAAAATTTTTATATTTATGTAAAGGGGAGTTAATAATGTTAATAACATATCCCAATAGAGTTACTCAGCGTTTTAGTGTATTAGTCTCCCATTCTAAATTTCTTTTGCTATACCTCAAGAAGCTTAAAACTTGTAAAATTTGTAGTACCATTTTTGAAATATGATTATTTTTCCAATAGGGATAACACACAAAACGTTTTAACTTCTCACTTAAAAGTTTGCTTTTGTTTGTAAGGGATTTCCAAAGGACTGAAGAAACATCCCTAAATTTACTGCATAACAAACTTTTTTCGTACTACCGTTTTCTTACAAAATATTTCGAATGAAAAATCTGTATAAATCTTCAAAATTTCAATTCCCTAAATTTTATGGTTCGATATTCTTTGTTTTTAGTCATACTGATTTTCAATATTTTAATTACAACGTTCTCTCTCCTTATTGGCTTATTCCCCTTTTAGCTGTTCTTATCAAATCGTCGTGTTGCTCTGAAGTGTATCTTGGCTTAGACTGCTATATTTCCATGATGACTTGTTAAGTCATAAAATGGAAACAATAATTTTTGATTGCAGTATTCCCTCAAATGAAAAAAAAATCGGGATGTTATATCATAATAATCCTCTTGTCATCATGACAATCCTGCACATTATTATAATAAAACAATGATACTTGTATTGACTGCAGTAATTGTTGCTAAAGATTCGGGATTCCCAACCTTTTTACTTTTGCGGCACTCCGGGCACACTTGTTAAAATTTTAGTTCTTTTTTATTTTTTAAATATTAAATCAAAGAAGGATTTATATCAGGAACATGTCAAATTTAAGTTAAAATAAATACTTACTCCATTGCTGATTTTGTTTATTTATTGAAAGATATAAGTAACAAACATCAGAACAGAATACATTAATACAGTTTCAAAAAAAACCACGGGATTCAGTGTAGTATTACACTAGAGCAGTTGTTCCCAACCCATGGAAGTCTGCGGACCACTAGGCCAGAAACTGAACCATGTGCGGACCACCAGCCCCCCCCCCCCCGACTTGAGGGGGGAACCTTCCAGGGGGTATAGAATATCCCTCAGGCAAACGGTATACAGAATTAACGTATTCACATTCTAATGTATCATATTCTAATAATAAAATAATTATGTTGAACTTAAGAAATTTTAAGAAATTTTAATTCAACACCTGATAGTCACCGGATATATTCGGCCCATCTAGTTCAGCGAACATTGCTTTCAAAATTCTCATTTATTTGGCAACTTTTTTATATGTGGTTTCGGACCACTTCCGAGACTCTCGCGGACCATCTGTGGTCCGCGAACTACCGGTTGAGAACCACTACACAAGAGGATTACAATGGAAATCACTAGGAATAGTTTTGTTTTATTGATGTGAGACTTGCCATTGGTGCTTAGAAAACAAATGTTTGATATCAACTTAATACTATATATTTTAAGAGAGCCTGATTAATAATGTTTTGTTTATTCTCAAAAAAACTTCACGGTACTCCAAAGTGCCACGAAATTTACCGGTTGGGTATACCGGTTGGGGAATCATTGAAATAGATCACAATATGTAGACTTTTATCAGGAAATACCACACTTTTAATATCAACAAAACAACCTCTTTACAAGACAACCCCTCAAATATGCAGCTAGCCAACAACTTAAAAGCTGGTTGTTTAAAATAAAATAAAAAAGATACAAATGCTTCTCTATATAGTATTAAATGTTTTGATGACAAAACCTGAAATTCAGAAATTTTAGAGTTATGTCACTTTTCATCTAAAGTAAGTAAAACTTCTCACTCAATTCGGCGCAGAATTTAAAAAATGAGGATTAAAACACATGTATAAAGAAATATTAAAATATAATATTTCACTTTGAAGGAGATTTTAATTTTTATTTGAAATAAGGCCTTAGAAGCATAGAATGAAAATAGGATTTCATTTGTGACGGGAGAAAGTTATAATTTAAGCTCTTTTAATTTTAGACTAAATCTCTGTTGGAGTAAGAGATGCTTTAAAATTTATCATCTTCTAAATTTGGACAAGCAGAAGAAATGTAATAAGTGTCTTACAAATGTAAAGATAAATTTACTAGTAAATTCCTTTTCTGTACGGCATACATAGGGTTTTATAAATTGTTCGGGTTGCAGTGCATAATTTTCTCTCGCGTGCATTCTGAAATTCGTTTTACATGACGAATCCATGCTCCACCATTAAAATTCGAATTAACTCTTCTTGTTTCTAATTAACATAATTTTATTGAATGTTTACTTATTCGTTTGTTGTAAAAAGAAGCCACTAGAATACATTATAATCAGCGAAACAATAAGAACCTTAATAATTTTGAGACGACATAGCAATCCCTAAGGCTCCCCATGCTGGATTGTTATAAACCGTGGGAAAAGTGGATATGATTTCATTTGTCAGCAAATCTCCTTAATAAACGGAGTACTCTTTTTCAGTTATGGTTTACAACAAAAATCGGGAGAAATGTTAAACAGGCAGTACATGTGGAAGAATTTAGCAAACAAACAAAAAAAGCTTGATGGCTATAAATTTATGCACGCCCAACTCTCAGCAGCAGTAGATAGACTGAACATGCAAATTTCCGCTATTTAGTAAACATATATATATATATTTATTTATTTATTTATTTATTATATATATATATATATATATATATATTTGAAAGGATAAAATACTTTGATTAAAAAAATGTGAGGCGTATGCATAATGTTTTGATCATACATTAATGATCAATATTGTAAAACCTTGAAAAAAATTTACAATTCTGAGATTTGTTAGCTCAAAATATCAGACTTTTAAGGAAAAATATCTCATGTATACATATCATTTGGAAAACAATTTACTGCTAATTGTTGTGCAAGAAACTGCAATGAATCATCTTTGTTCCTTTAAAAGTAACCAGTAAAAAATAAAACCAAAAGGTCTTATGTAATATAAATTGCTTTCCTAAATTCAAAACTGGCCCGTGAAAAGGATTTATCAGTCATGTTTACAGCTTGAAGCCAATGAGGTTAGTTCTATGATACATATCTCATATCTTTTAATATACTTACTATCTTGCTTAGATTTTTTAAATATCAGGTTAGCTATAAATTTGTTACAGCATTAAATGATTCACGTTTACTTATATTGTGATCAGCTTGAATTGACCGCTACAAGTTTATTTTGAACCCGAAAAGGATTTCTGCATAACCTAGATTCCCTTGATTAAAATAAAAGCCCCATAACTAGGCTATGTTTTTTGGTAGAAGGAACTGCATTTGCATAATTTATTTTAGTCGTATGTCATATCGCATGTAATTCTCAACTATTAAAGGAGAGATATAGTAATAAATAACATTCTTGTTTACTTCTTAGATATACCTCATACTATTATCTTCATCGTCTTATTCACGGTACGTTTTACCTCTCAATAAACCGTTCAATCCCTCTTCAGTAAGAATGTTATAGCCATCACAAGAAAAAAAAACGAAAACCATTGTATTTTTTTATATATTAAGGCAGGGGCAGGTGTTTTGTGCCACTAAACATCAATAATAAATAGTTCGTGACTAGGCGCACTTCCGCAGACACATACATGAAAGTAATTCATTATTTGAAGAAACCAAAGTCTCTAGATATCCTCCATTCAAAAAATAATAAAGGAACACAAACCTTTCATGGCAGTCAAATTTCTTACTGTAAAAACAACTTCGTTATTTGAAGATTTTCAAAAGCGTTTAGGACTCACCCCCCCCCCCACACACACACACGCACACACAACCACATCTCTCTCTCTCTCCTTTTCTTCTTTCTTTCTCTCTTTCTTTCTCTTTCTCTCTCTGATAAATCCTTTGAATAAACAAATATTAGATTTACACAAATATTAAAATATAAAAATCAAGAAAAATTTTTGCGTTATTGACTTCTTCCTTCTCTTTCTCCTTGTTAATAGTAATAATCCCATAAATTTATTTATTCTGGGGAAATATTTGATCATTTTGGTTAAAACGTTCAAATATTTATATTTATCAAAAATAATGATGTTATGCGCAAATTAAAATTCATTAATTAAATTAAATTAAATAATTAAATAATCATATGAAATTATATTATATTACATTTTATATTACACAAAAATCATTATAATAATTACATTTATTTTTATATGATAACTTATAATTAAATTTTGAAAATTTAATGTCGTTTAATACAGAAAAGAGTTATTTTTCCCATATAAATATTTATACTTCCATAACCAAGAATGAAAAAAGTAATCAGCAGAAGTTGATCCAAATTAAGATAAACGTAAATGAATATTGAAGAACAATTTAAGTCACATATTTACTGAAATCATCTACAGCCTGATGTTGCATATTTTTGAAATAATATTACCTTTATCTCTTCAGACTTGCTTACATACTTAAAATTCAAAGCAATAAAATAAAAAAAAATTAGATAAAAGGCTATTGTGTTATGTTCTGTGTTTTACAATTTTAAAATGTATATAAATATCTATCTATGATTACTTATATTAATCTGTCAAGCCCATCCATAATAAAAAAAGAACCTTTCGTATATTGCATAAAACCCTTAAAATATTTGTTAACTGCGAAAAAATATTAATGTTTGTGAATTTGTACTCTAAACCTGGCCTGTCCAACATACAGTTCGCTAGCACTCCCTCAGTGGGAAGGAATATATAAGCAATGAATATTAATGTTATTTAAATTTTAAAATAAGCAGTAATGTATTTTTTTAGATAAAGTATTTATCGCTTTCCCATCTATCCTCTATTCTTGCAGCCCTTAGCAGCTTTCCATAAAGTAATACGGACCTTATCACATTTCGAGTTCTGCAGGCCTGCTCTAAACAATTCATGATGCCTGTGATTTTCAAGGAACTTAAGAAAAGCAATGAAACAATTGATGAAACGCTTTACTGTTGGTTTTCAGAAGCTAACATTTTGTCATACAGGAAACTTGCGGAAGCTAAAAAACAGGAATAAATTCATTCATCAGCATTTGTGAATTATTCATTGGGACAATCACACCTAATGATTTTTCGACCTGATAATGAACTATTAATTAGCTCGTAACATGTAGCCATTCTTTTTATTATATTGTGGTCATTAAGAAGTAATTAATTCCTATTGATATTTAGAATTTTTCTCATGATATCTTTGAAATATTTTGACAAAAATACACATCCCATTACTTTAGTATTACAGAACATCTTCCTTTGGAAACAGAAAATATAACGATTACAGACTATCTTTCGACAAGATTAGGCTTATGCCATACTATTAAGTTGAATCAGAGTACTCTTGGAGTAGTGAAAAGAACAGGACAAACCTTAGGTGAGTTCAATAAAAAAATATTAATATTTCAAAGTATTTAATCATATAAATTACGTGTATGTTTAAATTGTTTATATCAATGTTTATTCCTTGTAGAAGAATTTTAAAGAGAACTTATGTATGGGTACACGTAAATGTCTGTATACAATGAGATTAAAAACGAAAATATTTATTCAGATTTACATTTTCTAAAGGAGGATGAGCTTTCAAAGATAGCAGAAATATTAATTAAAGACAGTTCTTGTGTACGGTTAAAAGTTATTATTCAGAGAAAATTGTCATTTTTACTAAAAAAAAATTCAAATTTATCTTAATAATTACGGAAAGTTATACTTCTCAATTTGACGATAACCCCCTCCCTTAAAATAGTAAATTTATTATCTCATGGGAGATATATATATTTATGTTATGCCCTATCTTATTATCAGTGAAATTACTACATTGTTCCCACCATGTCTCCGATAGTTGTGAATAAAATAGGGAGATAAGACGCAGATAATTAGCAACTGATATAATTACACGCCAGTATAAGTAGTAACGACCTAGAGCGAGATTCGACCTTATACATTTGAACTTTGAGATCCTTAACACTTGCACAATCGTGCATTCAAGTGAATCTCGTCTTCTGAAAACCGTTCTTTACTTATTCCTCCACTGCCATCAGCGAGTAACGCACAAGATATTGGTATTTTAACTCCAACGTTACAGGGCGTTAGATGCTCACATTTCTTACACTTCCCAGAACATTATTTTTTTCCACGACAACTTGTGTTTGTCTTCCTGACGGTCCTCCATTATAAGACAGCTAATTACAGCTGACGTCACTGAAAGGTAAAAATACAAGTGGTTAGGTTCCGCCGTTCATCAGTTTACAAATTACTTGCTGGACAATGGGTAAAGATGTTAAGATATTTATGTTTTTTCTTCCTTTTCCAAGTACCTCATGCTGAATATTCCTCATGAAATAAAGCATTAATATTTTTGTTTCTTGCCTGAAGATTTATCAGTAATTTAGATTCATGTTTTGAATTAAAACACTAACGAAAGAAAAAGGCATTTTTCTTGACAGATTTGACGTTATTTTAGACGGCCAGTTAGGGTAGCATTGTTTTATGGCATAGGGAGCTCCCTTTTACCGTCTTTAAGTATGAGCAGGCAATCAGCCCAGACTGTTGATTTACATTTCTACCCGTGCTTATTCTTTGCATGATTGACCACGATTGTAACGACCACCTACAAAGAAGAAATATCGAACTTACGACCCCTAGACTTCCTAGCCGCCAGACCCTTCCAGAATGTAAGGAAATCTCATCTTCTGAATACCGTCCCTTACAAACGTTAACATCATTCCGGTACAGGCATATTTATAAACTTTGACATCAGGAAGACTGCGAATACCCTCTACGAAGGTCCGAATATTATATTGCTCCGAACGGCTATCATTTATTTTTTGGAAACATTATCATCTGTATAGTTTTTTAGATTTTTACATGCAGATCAAAGTCATTGAGACGCACGTCAGGGGAACATGGTGAATGATCAAATGCCCTCACATCACTGCGGTTATAAAAAGTCCAAACAGGAACAGCATTGGGATACTGAGCATTGGCATGCAAAACAGTGGAGCATTTCTTCAGAAATCTAGTCGCTCTTTTTGAATGATGCGGCATAATAAAGTAACATAATGTTTCAGTCCTACATGCTTCTAGAAAACCTTGAGAACATTTGAAGCGCTTCACCCACCAGCCTCATCAACTTTGATTTATGCACGTTGTTCTCTCTGGGAAAGCAATTTTTAGGGTAGTCAGGTTCGAAAAATAACCTTTCACGCTTTCCACTCTTCTTTCCTGCTGTATTGCGTGGAAACAGTTTTCCAGTATTCACATCAAAGAAGACTCTCGCGTCAGAATTGAGAAGTTTGTATAATCAGACGCTTAAAGCTTTGATTGAATGCTTTCTCATTAGTTTCCTCTTGCTTGTAGCTACAATCGTTTATTGCTTTTATTTCAGGCGCAATCAGCCACATATTTATAACTTAGGTCTTGTATTCCAGAAAATGTATTTTTTAGTAAGTTGTTTGCCATTGCTGGACACTTGTCAGTGAAGACATTCGCACTTTAACCGTGAGAATCATTGGTTGCTTTCAATAGGGGCACCGTATAGGTAAACCAACACAACCTTTTGGTGCCACCTCAATTTTGGCCGAGCACCCCCAGAGGTGACATCTGGGGAATCGTACATTCTCGACCTCCTAGAAGGACTTTCCGTTCTACAGATTTAATGTGCCCATATCCGGCATAGATAATTTTTGTTAGTTAACCTTTGAAAAAAACATTAGGTTTTAATGTTGATAATGACTTTGTCATTTCCTCTTGATATCGTAAACCTTTCCCTCTACAAACGGGTACATCCGGAGGCTGAACTTCAGCCCAACACTTCCTTATGTCTCATACACCAACTGTTGAGTACGTTGCAAAGCACTTGCCATACGCTACAAGAATAGCTAACAGAATCTTCTTCCCGTCTTCATCACCAACGGGGAACCTGTTTTGTCCCTATTATGTAACCAAACCTCGCTAATTTTCATTTACCCTTTTTTTACATATTTTTAATCAGTAACCAGTCCCATTTGGAGACATGTTACTGGTAAGAGTTTAATTTATTCCTTAATTGATTTTTTGCAAATATTTTTCTTATATATATATATATATATATATATACACTGCTGGCCACCCAAATTGCAACACCAAGAAAGACAAGAGATATCACAAAAAAATTTATTTTGTAGATAACATGTTGACCAAGTATCAAATGATTAAATTTATAGACTTCTGTGAAGTGTGGTTCCTGCGAAAATCAGTAGCCATAGTAGCCGCCATTGTTGGAGATCACCGCTGCCACACGCCTCGGCATTGATTCAAAGAGACTTTGGATGAGTTCTTGGGGTACAGCAGACCAAGCAGTTTCCACACGTTGCCAAAGTTGATCTGCTTTGGCAGCTGGGGATGGAATCTGGGTCAATCGTAGAGCAACCATGGACCACATGTTTTCTATCGGCGAAAGATTTGGAGAGCGGGGCGGCCAGGGAAGCAATTCAATCTGGCGATTGACGAAGAACCATTGGACAATGCGTGCCACGTGTGGTCGCGCATTATCCTGTTGAAATATGGCTGTGGGCAAGCCCTGAAGGTAAGGAAGGACAACTGGCTCCAACACCTCGAAGATGTAGCGCTGGCTGTTTAAAGTACCGGCAATGCGTACTAGATTTGGGCAAGAGTGATATCCAATACCGCCCCATACCATAATACCCGGTGCAGGACCAGTGTGGCGGTGCATAACGCAGCTGTTCAGCATCCTCTCTTCACGGTGTCTCCAGACTCGAATGCGACCATCGTGGTGTTTCAGACAGAAGCGTGACTCGACAGTAAAGACAATTTCATTCCATCCTGCCGTCCACATCCTTCTGTCATCGCCCCATTGGCGTCGGAGACGTCTGTGGTTCTGCGTCAAGGGTAGATAAAGCAATGGACGTCTTGCGGACAGACCACTCTGCTGTAAACGGCGTCGAATAGTACGCGCAGACACTGGATGATGCGTCACAGACTGAATGTGCTGTGCTATGGTTCGTGATGTGACTGATCCGTCGTGATGTGGCGATCCGTCACTGCCATGCGCACAATTTGCCTGTCATCACGTGAAGTGGTGCGCTGAGGTGGATGCGATCGAACACGTCGGTCCGTCGTACCCTCCTGCACCCAACGATCACATATCCGCATTACAGTTGTTTGGTTTCGTCCAACACGACTACCGATTTCCCTGAAAGATAATCCACAATCTCGGTAGGCCACTATCCTTCCTCTGTCGAACTCGGATACTTGATCAAAAGATGATCGCTGTTTTCGACGAGGCATAATTGATCGTTTTTTTTTTTGAAAAAACCACAAGAAAAACACAATTGCCGAACTTGAAATCGTCGAAACCTCCAAGCCTTAAATAGCGCTTTGAAGTGGCGCCACAGGCGCGCGTGATGTGCGTCTGCGCTGAAATTCTAATCATTTGCATATCTCACCTCCGCTAATGCATGTTGTAAATTTCATGTTATTTGCATGTTTCCTGCAGGGTGTTGCATTTACAGTGGCCAGCAGTGTGTGTATATATATATATATATATATATATATATATATATATATATATATATATATATATATATATATATATATATATATATACATATATATATATATATACATATATATACATATATATATATATATACATATATACACATATATATATATATATATATATATATATATATATATATATATATATATATATATATATCGCAAATATCTATTAAATATTTATTATACAAAACTTCTTATTCAAATTAGTAAATTTTCGAACAGAACCCAGAAATATTTGTAGGCAAACTTTAAAAAAAGATCATTCTTCCATTTTGGGTGTATAACAATATTTCTAAAGTTAAACATAACCTCCACTTTACACGTCCCCCAAAATTATGATATACTCATTCTGATGATCATTAATCACTACAATGGATTCTTAGATCATTAACAAAGTTCCGCATTTTCGAAACAGTTCTGTTTTGATTACGTTTCAGTTGATTTTGTGGGTCAAAACATGTCACGCAAAGCCTCGCGTTTTAGGTTTTCTGAACACAAATTTCAATAAAAGGAAATAGATGGAATTAACTGAAATAAGTTTATTTAATTAGTAGAAAAGATAAGACGCAGTACAATAATCATGGGCTATCCATTTATTCTAAGCTTAATACTGTAAATAAGGATGATAAATTTATATTTATGTATTCAATTATCTTATGGCCTAATTAAAAGTTTTTTTCTGCAGGTTTAACTCTTACACTCAACATTGAAAGAGATATGTACTGGGATCTTTTATCACCTGAGTTTGGAGTAAGAATACTTATACACCCACGTGAAGCATACCCTACTGTTGATAGAGGAGGACTAGTTATTCATCCAGGAACCAAAACGTATCTCAGCATACGAATTGTATGGTTATTTAATTTTTCATAGTATTAACTGTTTCCAGGGTACTTAAATTGTTTCATAGGGCTCCATGAAAGTTGTTGTTTTTTTAATATTCCCTCCTCTTGGCTTTCTTAACCTTGGTTTATCCAGAAAGGGAATGGGATCGATTTGTTACAGAAAAACAATATAACTTGCTTAATTGTAATACAAACAAAACTTTTGATTTATTGTGTACAAAAGCAATGAATTCAACAAAAGATAATGATTATCTACTGATAAGAACTCGAAGCATGGCTATTCCCGGTTTTAAAAGCTGTTAGAAAAAAGGGTTATTGGGGAAACAAGTCAGCTGAGCTTCTTTACCTGTGATGTATTACTTATTAAAAAATAATAATAATAATAACGCCCTAAAGGCTTTGCACATGTTATAACGTTTGATTATTATGTCTCGTACGGGTTGTTCACATTACTGGCCTGTTTACATAGAATCCGTCAGCGTCAGCGTTAAACCTGTCCGTTGGCGCTGATGGATTAAATGGGTCAATGATTGGTAAATGATTGGTTAAAAAATTTTACGCTGACGGATTCTATATGAACAAGCCCTTAGTCCGTCAACGTTAGCGTAAGGACCTGTTCACATAGGAGTCCGTTGCGTTGAGTTAAAGAAAAGAGGACATTGAGACGAAAATAAACCAATCATAGGCCTCCAAACGATTAGCAATGAAATTTTTAACGCCTATGATTGTGAAATAGCTGTGAAAATTTTAACGCCTATGATCAACGTCATCTTTTCCTTAACGCAACGCAACGGACTCCTATGTGAACAGGCCCTTAGTCCGTCAACGTTAGGGTAAGGGCCTGTTCACATAGAATCCGTCAGCGTCATCGTTAAAATTTCCGTTACCGCTGATTGGTTAAATGGGTCAATGGTTGACATGATTGGTTTAAAATTTTTACCCTGACGCTGCCGGATTCTATGTGCACAGGCCCTTACTCACATCGAAAAACTTAGCCAAGCACAGACCTTCAAACGAATAGCCACGAAATTGTTAGGGTACGAGATTGGTTAAAAGTATTTCGTTGCAAGTAACGCTGACGCTGACGGATGCAATCTGAACAAGACCTTGGTCTCATTGGTTTTAAAGAGATATAAAATAACGGTAAAATAGCTCTCCCATTCCCGCTTCATAAAATCATTATTAATATTTACTTTTTTTATCGATTGAGGTGTTTCTTTTTGACAAAAGATAAAACTTACCAAAGTTTGTAAACGGATAAATGAATATTTCGTCGATTATCCTGCACAAAGCTATCTTTTAAGCAATTTTATAAATTTTAATATTTTAGGGTTCAGAGTAACAGACATCACCAAACATTTCGGTTGAATTTTTACTTAACACTACATTCAACACAGGCTTAAATTTCAGGCATATTAATCCTGGGATAAGTTTTATTTTGTATGATTCATTCTTACTTCATATTGATAGATATTTAATTCTCCGAATGCTTATAATTTTAAAATATAAGATTTTGTTTTAATGGTCATTTTCTTTCCATTCAGAGGGAAATAGTAAGGCTCCCAGCTCCTTATGGGGACTGTACAAACACCTTCCAAGATTCTCCTCTCTCAAACCTTTTGAGAGGCTGGGATGACGAGTACTTGACAGATCATGATTACTACACATATGAGGTAAATCGAAAACTTATTTTATCATTTATACTATTTTTCCATTTCTTTGACGGGCAGCCTCTTAAAGTGTTTGGAACCGTGACCATCATATACAGCTAATAAAAATATTCAGTTTCTCGAACCCAAACTTCCCCTTTTTATATTTATGCATAGCCGTTTACATTTTTGCAACAAATTAGAAATTTCAAGAGTTAATTCTTTTTAACAGTACTTTAACAAAGTTGTTGATCTTAGATAGTCGTATTTGATTACTGAGCATAACATTGACAAATTTTGTATTAATCGGAATATTTATTCATGGGTATAATACTATAAGACGGTTACATTTGAGTACAACGTTTCTATATATTAATACAAGATATGAAACTACATATAATTTTTTTATAAAAGCATAGCTACTAAATAATTCTTCTCTAATTGCTTGGGTGCATACTCATCGATCAACTATATTAAGGTAGGTAAGGGAATAAATTTTAATATGTCATCAAAAAAAATTTTCATTCTTATTGAAAAAATTTAGGTATATTTTCTCAAATATTATGTGAATATTTTCATTAAATGTTTCCATTTAATGTTTCTTTTATGAATAGTTTAGCTTTTTCTGTCCACTGTAAATACACAACTCTTTTTCTTGGAGTTGAGAAGGAAAAATGACACTTGCGACTTTTTTTCTCTTTATAATTTGACATACTCCCATAAAACAGGTTCTGACATCTTTAAAATGTGTGCTGAGCACAATTTCAGTTTCCGGCATTCGGGAAACCCATTTTAGTTTCCCTTGGCTATCCAGATTCTCCTTCTTTTCAAAGCATCACTTTGCCTATTTTTAGCTTCGAAGTTAGAACTTCCGAGAATTGAGATTTTGAAATGAGCCTTGGTTTAATCTTTGAAAGTACCAGGTAAAGCTGAAATTTCTAACCTTGAGGCTCTTTTGCTTAGAATGCTGTTCAATATACCAAATACTCCCTTTAACTCAATGCAATCGAGGAATATTTCCGTATATTTTTCCAACTTGATAATTATGAGTATGTGTCATAAAAAAAACTTTACTATTATTTTTTAACTGAGAAAATGAAGAATCCTAATTATCATTTATACATTACTTCTTCTTTTGAGGCACTACAACCTGTTGCAGACCAAGGCTGTCCCAATCAGTTTCCGCCATTTGGTCCTATCCGAAGTAATACTCCCCCAGTCTCCCTTATATGCAGTGTCAAAAAAAAAAGGAGTGTCAAGTCCAAAATCATAGTTTTGAGAAAAACGGGATTGAAAAAACGGCTTTTGTAAAGTCCGTTTTTTAAGTTTAATTTTAAAAAATTTTCAAGCAAATTTTTCCAATTTTATTTTTGTTGAGTAAAGAACGTTAAATCCGTAATTGGAACATAACCCCTTTTAACACTAACATGTTTGTGTTTTGTTTCACATATCCCAAATTTTTCCTGATGAATAAACATATTTAGGAGTCGATCTGGACTTAGCTTTCTGTACCCTGCAGTATCCCTTGATTTTTTTAAATATGCCTGTTTTGGTAACTCATTTTCGCCCATTTTGGACTTAACACCCTTTGCACAGCAAACTCAGATATATGATTTTTATGTCACTTTAAACAGAATCGAGCCTCCTAATTGGTGGTCTTCCTCGCTTTCTAACTTCCATCAGTTTAGTAAATGTGAGCTTTTTTTATTAGATTTGTGTTCTAAATAAATGACCTAGCCATCGAAACCTGCGACCTTTTTAAGACCCTAACGATGTGAGGTTGTCTATATTTTCGGTAGATTTCATAATTAAACATTGATCTCCATACACCATTTTCACAAACTGCACCAAATATTTTTCATCCTTTATACATTAATTCGACAAAATTTTTATAATAAAGCTAATAGTATAATAAAGATCGCAAACTATTTTGTATTTAGTTAATAAAAATAGTTAAAATAATTACGATATTATCATAAAATAGAATAACTTAACATTTTTCAAATCACATTTCAGCCAAAAATCATCATGATAAAACAAAGAATTAAAATCAAATTATAATGAGATCTTAAAAAATGTTTGCGTTTCTCTTAATACTGGTTTGCAATAGCATTCGCTTTAATATCAAACTTAACATCTCGACCGTTTTTTAGAGTATAGCGTAATAATTTGACGAATTTAATGTCTCTCAAAATAATGCAATAAATGTATTTTGGTTAATTAAGTACAATCCATTCTAATTTCAACTGAAACACAGTTATCTTAATTAAGGCAGTTATTTCAAATGATTTGTTAAAAGTTGATAATAATAAAAAACATTAATTTTTTATCTATAATCCATAGAATGACAAAATGGCTCTAATGAACTTAAGGGGGGGGGGGGGGGGATTAAAAGTTAATTCCACTTCAAGTTGTGTAAACAAATAATACTACACATGATAAATGATTGCCTGGATTGGCCCGAGATAAAAAAATTCTGAGCTAAGAAGTCAGTATGAGGAAATTATAATGTAATGAAAAATAGGTGGTGTATATATTTCCAAAAATCAGTCTACAATTTTCAGAAATACGCTACACTCTATATTATGCACACATATTAAAAATATATATTTTTAGAATCAGTTTAATTGTATGAATGTTTAAAAAATAAATTCAAAAAATCTATCTTATAACCCCTCTACAGCTTTCTGTACAGAAATTTCTTTTAAAAATTACTTATCTACATATTACAGGGGTGGGCATACTTTTAAGGGTACGGGCTACTTCTAATTTTTCAAGGTGTTGCTGTCCACCCAGTGGCGTAGGTATGGTGAGCTAAAAAAAAGTCTACAATATTTATTAAAACTTAATAATAAATATTGAATATGTACTTACCTACATAACTACAATAAAAAAAATAATTGTGAAAATCCGATTCTCCAGTCTGGCTGGCGTCGGTGTTCCATAAATATGTTTCTTTTAGTATGCGCGTCTTAGTAAAGGTGGTCACCCCAAATTGTCTAGGTGGTCCACCGGTCGATCGCGATCGACTTAATGCCCACCCCTGACCTATGATTATTTGCTGAAAAACGTTGAAACTTTACGACAGAGAAATCTCTATCACTTTATAACTTTTAATTTCTCATTGTAAATTTGGGAATTACTGGTCACTGTGGTTGTTATGAAAACATCAACTTAAAACTGGTTCCGGAGCATCCGATTTGAAACTAGATGGAACTGGTTTTACTTCGCTCCTGCTCGCCCAATCGGACATTCTCCAGAACTTCTTACAAAGTTTTAAAAAAACGTTGTCAACAGGAAAGGTGTGGAAATATTTGATTTTCCGGCTGAAGAACGTTATGCGAAGCCAGTCTTCGAATTTTTTCGGCGAGAGTGCCCGTCGGTGTTCTTATAGAGAGGGTTTTCTGAAGCACGTGGTTGCGCGAGTGGCACAAAGGAGATACAACTGGTCTACGAAGGGTTTTGAATCGAGCTTATGTAGGCCCAGTTCCTGCGCATGTGTTGGACGGATTTGTACAAATGCGGAATTGACCGATGTTTCTTGGTCTTTTGCTAAGAATTGTGATGTCCAAGTGCAAAGAATTTTCGTGCTAAGAATTGTGATGTACAAGTGCAAATAATTTTCGTGCTAAAAATTGTGATGTACACGTGCAAATAATTTTCGTGCTAAAAATTGCGATGTCCACGTGCAAATAATTTTTTTGCTCTCCTAACTTAAGTCTTAAATAAAGTGTGGTAAGTGAATTCCAGTTTTATTCTTTTATTTTGAATGCAATGTGCTAATCTTTTATAATCATGGCCATAACAAGAAATCATTTACAGTGGTGATTACAAAAGATATGAAAAAGTTATTTTCCGCCTCGTACTAATTATATTTTAGTAAGTACGAGCCGAGAAATAACTTTAGACAAATACAGAAATAAGAAAATGCTTGTAGCATATAAATTTGTCCCTGATTGGGAACTGATGAAAAATTATATGGATGCTAGAATTCTCCCCATTATTTAAGCCATGATATGATTTCCTTTTTTATGATGACTCTTAATATGTTGACAACCTAAAGCTATAAAAAAGGGACATCTAAGCCAAAAAAATACGGAAATAAAGCAGGGGGATCTTGACAAGTGTCACAATACATGATTGAGTGCTGTATTTCGCCAATGGCTGTTTCCCCAGTTTTGACGGTTACTATAGTTTTTATGAGTAACCTCTGGTCATAACACCCGCTGAGTCTAGTGCCCACGGGAAGTTCGCTGTCCTAATCAAAAAAAGGAGTGGCTAATAGTGTGTGGCCTTTCCCGTGAAAAAGGGGTGATTAAAGAAAAAGATAACCGACCTTTTATTCATTCATCTATACTATATTTAAGGTGCTAAGCCGATTCTTTGGACCGTCCATGAGAGAAAACCTCTGCATCAATTTACTTCATTTTGGTCTTAGACGAAAGATTTTAATCTATAAATGTATCAAATTTGGTTTTGGTAACTGCAATATCTATTAATCAGCGATAATTTACAGTTAAAAAAATTGCTTTCTGCGCATGCTCAGTGACATGTTTAAATTTTGCTTTAGATATTCACTAAGCACGAGGCCGCATAAATATATTAATTTGTTTCTGCGCATGCTCAGTGAAATGTTTCAATCTTTCTTTAGATACTTACTAAGCACGAGGCATAAACACGTTAATTTGTTTATTCCGGGGAATCTCTCTGTCTCACTCTCTGTCATTTTTGTTTTTAATTATGTTTGTGAGGTGCAGAATTAAATCTGACGGAAATTGTTTATTTCGCACTGCTGAGTAACCATATTTCATCTGATTGGGTTCAATAGTAATTTTTTAAAGTCTAATTCTCTATTCTTAATGCTCGTATTATGATTTTCAACATTTGGCAATGATGTGTTGAGAAAAATTTGTGTATTAGTACATTTATTTACTACTATCCAGCCGTCATGTTTTGACGGGTACCAACTAGTTCATTTTTAAGTTTCAGTCCTGTTGGTTACTGCAGTGTCGTGTTTTTGAGCATATTGAGGGTCTCCCCTTTATTGATAATTTTCGGAGGGCAAGTTCTTTTGTAGTAACTTTGTCCTAACCCCTTCATTCTTGAATGAGAAATAATTCAGGGGGAAAACATTCAGTCAAATATATATGTATATAACCGAATGTGTTTTAGATTTCTTAGAATCTTCCACACTAGGAGACCACATTTTCCAGCGAATATTTTTCATTAATTCAACCATAAAAAGAAAAAAAATATCCCGGGCCCTTTACTTGCACTGGGCTCTTTCGCCTGGCGCAACTTTGCTCAAAAGTAGTTACGTTCCTGGTCGTATTTGATATTTCGCAAAATACGCTGAAACCATTCATTCATGCTCAGTTCCGAGTTACCATCATAAATACTGTCTAGACCTCAGTTGGCCTCAGAGGCTCAGTTGGCTTTCCGAGTTCCTGAAATGTTCATGCCTGTACAGGTGGCATTCTGAGAGCAAAGAGTTAAATTACTTTGCTACACAGAGGTTACGTGGTTTATTTACCCCTAGTGTAACAAAAGATAACCGTAACGCTAGAAGAAAATCAATAAATCCAGTATTTGTTAATTCTTAGTACTTGATTAGCCTCTTGGACACATTAACGGATTCCACCAACTTTCATCAATGTCTTAATTTCACCAATTAATTTAACCACTTCCTGATATCAAAATGGAAGTGAAGTAGAAGTCTCTTGAAGTAGTATTACTGAAGGATCTTTTTTAGATTTAAAATAATAGTTTTTAACTGCGAGTATTAATATAATCTAATAAGTTTTTGAACTTCTATAATTTTAGTTTTGTCACTCCCTCTGTCGAGAAAGTCACCTTTTTAAGCGATGCAATTGTGTTGAAGAACAAGTCAACAGTACTCACAAATTTTGTAATCCCTGCAATACTGTAGAAGGTAAGTAGGAAAAAACATATCAATAAATTAGAAGTAACATGCTAGCTAATACACAATATTACATTACTGCCCAAAATATCTTTCTGGTTCCCAATATGAGTAAGGACGTATCTAGACAAGATATGTAACAGTCTTACCAGAAGAAGCAGTAACAGCAATTAAAGAGTTGTGTAAACTTTATTATAATAGAAGATCTCAACAATCACAGTCCGAATTCCTGAACAACATAAATTTTATTTGTGTTTTATAACCTTAATTCCTTTCTATACCATGTAGGTATAAATAAATTTACCTATTAAACTATGCTTTGAAAAACCAGATGTTAGAATAAAATCTCATGTATAGTAAACCATTTTTAGGAAAAATACATTGTTTAACTTTTACTTTAATTATTTTCCCATTGTTCATTTTATTCATCGAACCCTTCCAATTTGAGATATTCATTAGCTTAAGAAAATATCGTAAATACGCCTTTTAAATATTATTATTTTTTAATACTATCTAAAATTTAGCCCTTAATATATTTCTCGCTAAATCTTGTTTTCGATAAGTGTATTAAGAGTTTTTGGATTCTATATATTTTCTTTTCAAGACACACAGTCTTTTTAGCCTTTTGTTTCATAAACCTCTGGTGTACTGGAAGGGAATAAATTGACTTTTACTGAAAGATTTTTCAGGATGTGAAAGAAAAGATAAAGAAACAGATTAAATGAATGTCTTTTCTTTGAAAGTCTGTCAAATACGAACAATCGATAGTTGGACTTGATAAACACTCTTGGAATTTTTTAGAAAAAAAAAAAGATTTAACTATGATAAGTTAGCGGTAGTTCTTTCCATCGTCACGTAAACGGAATGCTGCACCGATAATTTGAGCTTTCGGTAGATGGACACATATTGAATAAATTTTCCAGAATTTCATATGGTTCATCAAAGAAAGTCCTTTCTTACCAAGAAAAAAAAAGAGTTTCAAGTGTGTGCATTTCTATGTAAAGCTTTTTTCCGTTTTCTTTTGGAACATAAATTTAGAATTTTAAGTCTCTGATAGAGTAAAATATTTTGACAGACTTTGGTTTTATTAACTTTGCACAAATTTTCATAAATAATTCATCCTGTAATAAAATGTTATACAAATGACTTTCAATGTCTAACATTCTAACATTTGTTTCAGTATTATAGAATTATGAAGCATAAAACTTTATTGCTGGATCTCAGCACTGGTCAAATGAGTTAAGTTTCTGAAATAAGCTTTAATATCTTGTAATTCTTTTCCGTAGAATTAATGGGTAGAGAGTAGTTCCAAAGACATTTCTAAGGATATATGTGTGTGTGTGTGTGTGTGTGTGTGTGTGTGTATAAATAGTTAGTTCGTTCTATATATTAAAATAAGTAGAAATGCTGAAAACTGAACTATGAAATTAACATAAAAAGTAATTCTTGGAAAAGTTTATTAGTATTTCCTTTTCTTCATTAGGAATAACAATACTAATAAAGTAAAAGGTATATTTCTGTGTGGTTTCATCTTTGAGATAAATAAGCAAAAGTACTAAATACCCCAAGTAAGCCGGTTAATTAGGAACCAAGGGAAGACGCAAAAACACCAGTTTATGGGAAGCATGTTAAATCTACAGTTAAATCTGGAAAAAAAATTGGCTTGGTTCTTTTTACTGACTTTATAGACACGTTAACAATAAAGTTTACTTTGCCAGGTAATTTGCAAATGCTTAAACTACTTTCCTGTTAATATTACACAGCTTATTACATATGCAGACCGTAAATTGAATGATATTAAAAGTTGATCTCAGTAAACATACATCTGCATTGTTATGATACTCTGAATTTGCTGTTCGTAGTTGTACAGCAAAAACGTTGCACAGTAGTAAAAATGTGTTACCCCTGATATGAGTAAAAACGGGATTTAAACAAGTTTCCTTTAAATAGGGACAATTTAACCGAATTATAGCTACTTTTAATACTGTTGTTCTAGTTTTCTATAATTTAGAGATCTCTTGCGTTTGATCTGGTTTTTAGCCAATGCCTGGTGAAAGAATATCATGTATTATCCGTTAACAAAAATGAAGTTCAAATCCAAGGGTTACCAGATTTCGCAAGTAATCACCCAAACAATAATAAAACATATTCGATAATTATTCGGAATTACAAACCTTTTTAATCACATATCTATAATTAGTATTACAGAGAGTATTAGAGTAATATATGATAATATATAGTAGAATATATAGTTTCATAGTTTAGTTTAGACAAAAATCGGTTTAGTTCAGATTTCATGGAGGATATCTATCTGTTGGAACAAGAATCTTTTATTACAGAAAAAACGTTTTAATTTGGAGAAAAATAGCACTAATTCCGTAATGTTACAGAAAGAGGAAGAAAGATGGATGTTCGACTAATTTTGAAAAACGGCAAATCAGCAGCCCCCCCCCCAAAAAAAAAAATAAATAAATAAATAAATAAATAAATAAATAAAAAGGTATTGAAACATTCTTTGTTGAGCTGGGACACATCAACTCTTTAAAATAAATAAATAAATAAAAATAAAGCAACTAATTAAATCCCGGTAATTTTCAGTAGTAGGAATAAATTTAATAAACAATATCTCAAAACACACCGACGTTTTGGAGCAATATTGAAATAAAGTTGAATTTTTCCCAACTTATGAATGGTGAAATAGGAACGTATAGTTTAAATCCCCAATTAAAAACCAAAATAGGCTTCTAGTTTCGAGCTCTTCATCAGGACGAGGTGATATCGTCACTATGGATAACTCACAAGTGCGAAGCTAATTAACTCTTTGATATAAATAAGGGAAACAACAGAATTTTCAAGATCTTTGTGACAGTCAGTGCAAAAGCGGGGTGAAAGAGAACGGAAGAGTAAAATTTATGTACTCAAGCTCACACAAAAGGATACATTTGTAAACGCTATAAATAAAGCAAGATGCGATGAAAAGGCGATATGATAGACCATAGAAGACGCAATTATGAAATGGAATAAAGGAATATTATATAGAATTAATAATCACACGATTAGAAAAGAGCAGGAAAGGGCTATATAAAGAGACCCATTTCTGTGCAAATATTTCTCCTGGTAACTCTTACAGATAAAGTAGACACATCATTGTGCTTGACCCAGTGGGTTCGAGAGAAAGACACGATATGTCATCAAATGTCATCGGACAATTGCTGCTCGTGTTCCTACAAGTTCGAATATTCTTTTGCTGCTATTAAGCTCATTAAATTCTGAATCAGGCTTTCCGCTAATTTCTGTGATTTTTTTTAAAGAAATACGTTTTATGCTTCTTGTAGTTGGGTGAACAGTTCATGAATGGTAGTAGCATGAGAAGGTCTGCCATGCAGCTATCGTTTCGGCTCACTTCAAGGACATTCTTTCGGCATGAGATCGAGCTATAGATTGGTTAACTAAGTACTATCTCTTCGAACCACAGAGCCAGAGATTTTGCTTTATAAAATGTTGTCATACTGATGCAGGATGAGACTTATTCCGTAATGTCGTCACAGTATACGGGGAATAGAATAATCCAAATTTTGTTGCTATCAGCGTTTAAGGGTACGAAAATCAACGGATCGATTCTAAAGCAGGGGGAAAAAAGGTCCCAAACCACTACTCTGCGAACTATTATATCTACCAACTCTCTTCCATTTTCAATTTGGTCAAGACACACACTCCGTTCTACATCTTTTACCAAACATGGCTTTACAGCTAATACGCACTTGCCTTCACTTATATAGAATTGTTAAAGTGTATCTGAATGACACGGGTAAGAGAACTTCAGCATATTTAGCATTTCGGCCTTTGCTAACCGAATGACTAGCTCTCTAGTCAGCAAAACCAGAGTCTGTATTTGCAAATCTCAAGGTTATCATAGGCGTTAGCAATTGTTGTGATCGACTTTATGCTGTAGGTCACGGTCAGTTAAGCCATGTAGCAAGAACGCTTTATGACAGCTATCCAGAAATATAATTTGAGTGTGTCTGTGTAAGCATGCTTGCATGGGCAAATTAACAGTAACAATTCTGAGGCATTTCCGTTGAAAAGAGGGTAAGTGCCAAAATTTCCGAAGAGTATTTTTTCACTAATACAAGGGGTTTTTTTCCAAGGCTAATGGCGTGGAAAATATAGATAAGTGCCTAGCTAGTTTGGTTTAGTTCCGTGCTAGGAACTTACTTCCTTTTCCATTAGCCTTGTTAAAAACCCTTGTATCAGTGAAAAAATACTTTTTGGAAATTTTAGCTCTTACCCTCTTTTCAACGGGAATGCCTTAATTGGTATTTATGTATTTTTTTTATCCACTTATAAAATCCTGAACAATTTGAACTCGTTTGAATTTGTTTTTAGCAATTAAAAACATAATCTAAGAAAATTGGAAAATTGCTTGTTTTTCTTTTAATTTAATATGAAACTGAGTTTTTTTTTACCAGCCTTGAAGCTGTGTGCATTTTATTAGCTTCTTTAAATTTGTGTTCAATGTTTTTAACAGAGGATATATCTCCTGTGGAATGATTCTAAATTCTTAACCTTTTTAAACATACCTCTATAACTCCCATTCTTAACGTAGTTTATAATCAGCAAATTAGATAACTCCCTATTTTAAAGATATTGACAGCCTTTCCGCTTATGGATGAAAAATATGATAGATAAATGAAAGCTATTCATCAAGACGACTCATATATGATCCTTCGCACTCTATTGAAAATTGTGTAAGGCATCGCGAAGGTTAGGGAAAGAATTGTAATTGAAATAGAACTCAAGAACTACTACTTAAAAACTGATTAGAAACTAAAAATAGTAATGCAATACATCAAAATCGAGCAATGTAAATTTGGAGTAGGAACAGTCTGGGAAGACCTAAAAGACACAATCTCCCCTTTCAACTTGTCTGGACGACGGTTATGCAGAGGATTCACAAAAAACGTGTCCCATGGCACAATAAAAGTGTAAATGTTCAGGGTGACTGCGCGAAAAAAATAATGTAGAGTATTCAGATGTGAAATAAAAAGATTGATGCAGAAATCAACCCTTTTTACTGCTAAAAAGATGCTAATTTCTGCCCAATGCTCATATTTCGCATTAATGTGAGGTGGTTAGAAATTTCCTGTAAAATAAAAAGGAAGACGTCAATAAGTTTCCTTAAGGTAACAAATATCCAGTACTCTGTAGCTTTTCATTTAATATATTCATTTTCATTGACTTAATTACAGATATTTCAACTTATTTTTAGAGGAATGCAAAGAAAAATTTAAAGATGAATTTGACAACAGAGAAGATAATCCGTGTACAGAACTTTGCAAACCAGCTTGTGAGTAAGTCGATCAAAAGTATTCTATAATTGATGTTATTCATGTGATTCAAGACTAATATGGAGATATTTTGCCTATAATTAATCCTATGTGCAGTCTTTAAATATTCCAAACCAAAGAGTTAGAGTTGGCAACTTACTAACTGCAGCGTTGTTACGGTAATCGAATTGAATACAAATATGATTTTTTAATCTGGTATCACTTTTGGGATTTTTTGAAATTTCAAATCTAAACTCTATGTAATTCTAAATGTTACTAAATATATTTTTTTGAAACGGGGGAAATTCAATTTTTCTAGCCAATTGCACTGTCGTCCTCACGATATATGAAGCCCAGAGAATGATGCGTTTATCAGAACTCATTTCTCCTTAGCTGTCATATCGTAAAAAAATGACAGTAGCGCTCTAAAACCCAACCAACCAACAATAGTGCTAGCAATTGGTCAAAACACCTAAACTACCGTAAAAAGCCAGGGAATAGAAAAACTTAGATAATCAATACGAATAATTGTAAATTAAGCTCATTTCGAATTTCTGAAGCAAATTCAGCTTTTTTCCTCAGAAACAGAGTAAAAGAACTCGGTCCCGTTTAACAAAGGCGGGCAAAAACTTTTGCCTTGTCTTCTTTTGATAAAAATTGCTGACCAGCAATATTAAACGGGAAAGAAAGCTCCTTTCACAAATATTATTACTGAATGAATACATATTCTATCAGCTTAAAGTTGGACGAGCATATACCTGCTACACAGATGCAAAATACTGTACCGCTGCTGCGCTGACCCAAGTAACTGTAATAAAATTAGACCTCGACAAGTTCTGTTATCATAAGATGCGCTTACAGAAGCCCAACTAGGGTTCGAGCCTATTCGAGTTGGCTACCCTGTACATGCATATTTCGGAGTGAACGCAATTTGAGGATTTTTTCCTTAATTAAACGTTTATTTTAGATTTCATTTAAAATTTTGATATAAAAAATATGTAAATGGCTAAACCCATGCAAAACATTAATCTCCATTTATCATCCTTTCTTTTTTTTTAACTCGACTGTAGACTTTCTTCAGCCCAATACTCGTTCTTCACACACCACAATCTTGAAGTAAAGAAAACAAATTTATAATTTTTTAAGTTAAAATCGAGAATTTCACGTCCATTTCTGTAATGGGAAATATTATTCAGCTTGGTCAAAATTAAATCAAGTGTTAGCTATGAAATTCGATTCAATTGATTAGGTTGAAATACATTTATTTCTCTGAGAGAGGGCGCTATTCATATACTTTTCAGCTATTTATCACTTCTTAGGATTTGCATTCATCCCTCTCTGAAATCTTAATGATTCTAGTTCCTTTATGATAGTCTATCAGATATATCATCACGTTGTTTGGAAATCCCAGTGAACGTGGCGTAGGCACTTTCTGACTGCTTCAAATATTAGGAAAACTGTTTAGAAGATTTTCTGTACTTCGATATTCTCTTCAGAGGGAGAAGTTCTTTGCAGCATTATAAGCACATTGTCAGGTATTTCGAGGTATTTCTGGGTTCAATAGCACATCTGGAAATCATTAGATGCTATTAATTATAATTTTACAAAGCTTCATTTTCTTAAAGTGATAAACTCTCACACAGATGTTTTCTTGTCTTTAGAGATACCCGTTATGACGTTACATCCTCCACGTCAGAATGGCCAAATCTTGAGTTCCAAGAGTTTGTCCTCAAAAGGTGGCCTGAGTTAATACCCGATTTCACGGAATCAAACACAGCTCAGTTAAATGAAACCTTTCTCAAGTATGTAACTAAATATTTTTCTTACATGTAAATTAATAAGTTTATCGCCTCGAGGCCATCAAAAGATATTAGTATAATTTTCACCTTTAAAATACACAATATAACAAAAAAATCGATTCACCAAGAAGCAATTGTCCGATTGTTATGAAATTTCGTAAGTAAAGATGTTTTGACCGCACATGCAAATGATTAAAATTTGGAGTTCAACAAATGGACTAGAAACTGATAGTTGGAGCTCCAGCGCATCCAACAGGTATATATAAGATGCGATATTCGATCTGATGTTCAAAATTTCTGTTGCATTTCGACTGCAGATATCTTACGTCGACCGTAACAATGCCTCGCCGAAGGATTCGTGCTCATTACGAGCATTTTTCAGAGTTTGAAAGTGGTCGTGTCATCGGATTGAAAGAAGCTGATTGGGCAAATAGAAGAATCGCTCGGCATTTGGGTCGAAGTGATACAGCGATTAGACGAGGCTGGCAAGAGTGGGTCAACAATGGCAGATTTTAGCATCAAGATGACAGCGGTCGAACTAGGACAATAACAGAATGACTGAGTGAGTTTAGTCTATGCTCGTGATGCCCGTTACGCCACTAACCCCTCACGCCTGTACACCATCAAGTCCGATTACAGTAGTGTTTAACTCGATCAACTTGGAACTGCGCTGACTCGGTACGTATAGTCTTTAGTGACGAGTCCCGTTTCCAACTGTGTCCTGACGACCACCGAAGACGTCTAGAGACGTCCAGGGTAGCGTAGGCATCCTGCCCTTACTTTCACAAGCCACATACTCCCACAGCAGGACTTTATGATCTGGGATGCCCTTTTTTTCATAGCAGACCCCTTTGGTAGCCATTAGTGACACACTTAAAGCACAGCGGTACGTAGACGACATTCTGCGACCCGTTTTATTGCCGTTCCTCTTGCGCCACCCCGGACTTACTTTTCAACAAGATAATGCCCAGCCGCATACGGCACGTGTGGCTATGAACTGTATTCAAGCTTGCCAAACATATATGTATAAACTTAATTCTTTGGCCATTTATGTTGCCTGATCTCTTAGAGATCCCCATAGAGCACATTTGGCCTGCGATGGGAAGGCGATTGCAACTATCCAACAGAATTATGCCAAACATAATTCCTTGGCCATTTAGGTTGCCTGATCTCTCCCCCATAGAGCACATTTGGCCCGTGATGGGAAGGCGATTGCAACTATCCCGGAATGTAGCCAATTCAAACCGACATTTAAAGACAATTTAGCAAGAAATTCCCGCAAGACACCATTCGGGAACTTTATTAGTCTATGCCACGCCAGGTGGTAGCTTGCATCCAGGCCAGAAGAAGACCAACGATGCATTGACTTCCTCACTTTGTAACAATCAATCTCTGGAATAAATCATTCAATTGTTCTGAAATTTCAATTTTTTATTTATTTATTTTATTTTTTTTTGGGGGGGGGGGGGTTATCTGTGCATGTTCTTCACATCCACCAATTTTTGCTGCAATCGGACAAATCCTTTGCGTTGATTTATTTTTTGTTATAGAGTGTAAAACAATTTTCATTTTTCCTATCGTAATGCATTTTTCAGTTTTTAAAACAAACTTTTTTATGCAGTACTTCACTATTATCTATTCTTGTAACCAGAGGAAATTTTCCAGGAGTCATTATTCAATCATTTAATGTAGCAAATATAATCGGATAAAATTCGATTAGTAAAATTCAGTCTCTAAGACAAACAGCAAGGACAGGTAACCAAAATATCCAGTTTAACAACAGGGTAAATGCTACTTTAGTCGGCGAGAAAATTGACCAAATGGTGAAATAAGGTACTATGTTGCATGAAAGGGGAAAAGGAAGAAAGGACTATTTAGATGAATTTTTTACATATGGAGTTTACGTTTCGAATTCCTGGAAGACCATGTCATCCAATGTAATTTGAAGAAAAACGCTACATTACATTGGATACCCCAACATCGTCGTGCCTTGGCGTTGATCGGGGACATTTTTCATTGTAGTAGATTAAAACCTTTCTCAATGATCTTCCAGCCACTTTAGTTCAAGTCATGTCAAATTATTTCCAGTCATCTATTTATTTAGAATTGTTTCGTATAGAAGAAATCATCAAACACTGTTTTTGTTAAAAAGTAGCGCTTTCTCGAAGCATTACTTTCTAAAACTTATCTACGAAACTCAGATTTAGTAAGAGGTGAAATATATTACTTAGAATCGATTTAACTACAAAAAATACCGTAATTCAATTAATAAAAGCTGAATTTATCTTACACATGATGCAGTAATCGGGAGGCTCTTGAGATTAAATATTTTCATGATGAATATGAAAATAAATGTTTTCCTACTCTAATAATGACTTGAGGTGAGACGTAAGTCTGCCTTCCCTAACACATACTGTATAATGGAATGGCTACCGAATTAGGTCTCAGAGAACATGTGCAGTTAGGAACTCAGATAATCCCAGCATAAACGTTAATCCGTTCCAAAAAAAATCTCCAGTTCTTTATTGTGACCGTTTTTGTCTAAAGGTCTCAATAAAAATAATGTAACATTGTGGCCCTTTAAACTGTGTGTCTCGAATCAAAGTTGTATAATGCCACCGAGAATTTGTACCCAGGACCAATCAATCGTGCTATCAATGGATTTTGCTCTCGGACAGCATCGACGGATTGCATCTTTTTGATATTTAATTTTAACAAAATCAGTTTTTATTGACTTTATTTAGCTTTACTCATTTAAAGACACCCTTATGGAGAAATTTTCTAAAGTAACTGAAAATAATGGCGCTCCTTCTTGCTATGCATCCGTAGAAATTAATGCAAAATGGGGAAATGCTGAAGATTTTGCTTTAACTTGACTGATACTCGTATATTATCTCCTTTCAATTCGATCAAGCAGTTTTCTACATTGTTCGGAGTTAGCATCACAGGCTTCTACCGCTTAGGCCTGTTGTTAAATCCTGGCTAAATGGATGATCCAGTGCTGTCCTTTCATAGGGAGCAACATTATCTTTTCTAATGAGTTCTGCTGTAATAAGGTAGCCAACAAAACAGCGATATATGTGGATGAGTGACCTCAGGATAAGAGCTTACTAAATTGGAGAAAAAATCTATTTAACAAAGATTATATAACAACTAACTGTAAATGTGAAATTTTTACTTACGTATGGTCCAAAGAATTTTTTACGAGGTTAACATTCTCCAGTTTCTGCTCGTCCCAAAAGAATAAACTCCCCATAGGAATATGTTCTAGAGAGCCGATCCTGACTGAAAACTTTCAATTCAGCCCTGAAAAGTGATAAGACTTCTCAATAAACACTTCCAACTACAAGTTCGATAAAAAAAAAAAAGTATTTCACTTTCATTAACAGCCTGGTATGAAAACGAAACTATCGAAATGAAGCATGATTCATTAATTTTTAACCATTATCTGTAAAATAACGTTCCTAGTTTTCTCATACTATGCGGATCATCTAATGAGAGGATATTCTCACACACTAGAAAAAGAGTATTTAATTCATTTCATGTCTAAAGGAATAAATAAGGGGCCAAAATTTAAAATATTCGAGTTTGAAAACTTCACAGATACTCTTAAATTTAAGAGAACATAAATTTTGATTTTTTTTTTAAGAAGAAAAAAAGAATGTGTGTGAGAGAGAGAAGGTGTAAAATTTATTTCTCTAAAGTGTAAAATCTTTTTCTGTATGTGAATAAATATAAACAAGGAAACTAATTGTTTTATTTCATTTTCAGTAAGAACTTTCTACGAGTTCACATCTTTATTCAAGAAATGAATTATCTAAAATTTATGGATATTGCAGCTTACTCGGTAATAAATTTTCATTCATTTACAAGGGGAGGGGCTCTTAAGTGACTACCTTTGGTAATAGGGAAACAAAATGCATTAAATTTATACTTGAACAATATAAATTTAAAGGATAAAATGTAGCCAATCGCTTAAACCTGGTTTCACAACTAGTTATGATTTAAAAGAGAGAGAAAAAAGCTTTAAATTTCTTTGAATTTTTTACTTGAATGTAAATACGCTGTAACCTTCTCAAAAATGTCCAGTAAATTTTCTATCAATAAGAATGAACATCACTAAGGCTTGAGCTATAAGCACAGCCTGAATTATAATCAAAACAATTCATCAAAACTCCACGGAAGTTAACAAAAAATTTAATTCTTGCAACTAACGGGTCAATACTTTTCATATTCTAGATCACTCCACTTGCTTTAAATCTTAATTTTAACTCGCAATTCTGATTCGCTATTTGATCAACGGATTCTTATTTGCTAATGTCAATATATGAAGAGCGAGATGTGAGTATGCTTCAAGGATCAGTTGTCTCTGAGTGTATGGATGGAGAAGAATCTTCAGTCCTCCTCTACCAACGTCGTTTTTCGTCGGCCATTGCCTCAAATCAAACTACGTACACGTCCCTAAGTATCCCTATTTAAGCTTTAAAGAGAGAGTGGTAGGAAGAACTGAGAAGGATTTTGCAAGAGTATCGGCGGAAAAGTTTACTTATATGAAATTTATTAAGAACTAATATAACAGTTATTTTTTCACCCATAGCTATCATATGATGCTTTAATTAATAAGACACGTCTCGGAATACTCAAAAAATAATAAATAACATGTGATACCTCAAAATATCTTATAACATTGTCTCATAACTGAAACTCGTTGAAATTAGAACGAAACGTCCAATATATCATGCAATTATAAACTGAAACTTTTCTCTAAAAACAGTACATACCACGTAAGGTATAAATCCAATGCAAATTATAGAACACGGGGTTATTCTTGAAATATAATTTTCGTTCACAGAAAAACTGTGCAAATTATTTTCATTCATTCCTTCATTTGTTTAGTAAACGGCTTCGAAATAAAAAGTGCCTATTGAAAAATTATTCATGCAGAATTCATTCTAATTCAAAACGGAAGTTTATATATATATATATATATATATATATATATATACACTGCTGGCCACCCAAATTGCAACACCAAGAAATACAAGAGATATCACAACAAAATTTATTTTGTAGATAACATGTTGACCAAGTATCAAATGATTAAATTTATAGACTTCTGTGAAGTGTGGTTCCTGCCAAAATCAGTAGCCAGAGTAGCCGCCATTGTTGGAAATCACCGTTGCCACACGCCTCGGCATTGATTCAAAGAGACTTTGGATGAGTTCTTGGGGTACAGCAGACCTAGCAGCTTCCACACGTTGCCAAAGTTGATCTGCCGTGGCAGCTCGGGATGGAATCTGGGTCAATCGTAGAGCAACCATGGACCACATGTTTTCTATCGGCGAAAGATCCGGAGAGCGAGGCGGCCAGGGAAGCAATTCAATCTGGCGATTGACGAAGAACCGTTGGACGATGCGTGCCACGTGTGGTCGCGCATTATCCTGTTGAAATATGGCTGTGGGCAAGCCCTGAAGGTAAGGAAGGACAACTGGCTCCAACACCTCGGAGATGTAGCGCTGGCTGTTTAAAGTACCGGCAATGCGTACTAGAGGTGTGCGAGAGTGATATCCAATACCGCCCCATACCATAATACCCAGTGCAGGACAAGTGTGGCGGTGCATAACGCAGCTGTTCAGCATCCTCTCCTCACGGTGTCTCCAGACTCGAATGCGACCATCGTGGTGTTGCAGACAGAAGCGTGACTCGTCAGTAAAGACAATTTCATTCCATTCTGCCGTCCACACCCTTCTGTCATCGCACCATTGGCGGCGGAGACGTCTGTGGTTCTGCGTCAAGGGTAGACAAAGCAATGGACGTCTTGCGGACAGACCACTCTGCTGTAAACGTCGTCGAATGGTACACGCAGACACTGGATGATTTGTTACAGACTGCATGTGCTGTGCTATGGTTCGTGATGTGACTGAGCGATCCGTCACTGCCATGTGCACAATTTGCCTGTCATCACGTGAAGTGGTGCGCTGAGGCGGATGCGATCGAACACGCCGGTCTGTCGTACCCTCCTGCATCCAACGATCACATATCCGCATTACAGTTGTTTGGTTTCGTCCAACACGACTACTGATTTCCCTGAAAGATAATCCACAATCTCGGTAGGCCACTATCCTTCCTCTGTCGAACTCGGATACTTGATCAAAAGATGATCGCTGTTTTCGACGAGGCAAAATGGATCGTTTTTTTGAAAAAACCACAAGAAAAACACAATTGCCGAACTTGAAATCGTCGAAATCTCCAAGCCTTAAATAGCGCTTTGAAGTGTCGCCACAGGCGCGCGTGATCTGCGTCTGCGCTTAAATTCTAATCATTTGCATATTTCACCTCCACTAATGCATGTTGTAAATTTCATGTTATTTGCATGTTTCCTTTAGGGTGTTGCATTTACAGTGGCCAGCAGTGTATATATATATATATATATGTGTGTGTGTGTGTGTGTGTGTGTGTGTGTGTGTGTGTGTGTGCGTGCGTGCGTGTGTGTGTGTGTGTATATATATATGTATACAGTGGAATCTCGATCGATCGTTTTCGGATCCATCGTTTTTCCGTATGTGTCGTTCATTTTATCCAGTCCCACCGATCATATTGCTTTGTTATGATTCCGTATCTATCGTTTTCCGGCATTTATTGTTCATTTAAATCGGTCCCTTGAAAAACGATAGATCGAGATTCCACTGTATATATATATATATATATATATATATATATATATAAGTAAAGGTGCATTGTACGTTATTTTCGTATATATTTATCAGTTGCGTTGCACAATTTTGCTCTGAAGAAAAACAGATCACACTGAACTGAGTAACTGTGTTATGCTTTCTAATTAGATTTCTAACCCTACTCTCTGATTTATATTTTGCTTTAACCTTACTCTCTGATTTATATTTTGCTTAAATTTAACTTATTCTTGATCAATCCCTTTTCAGCTTCCCGAATTATTTGCTGATCTTGGTGGGTGCTTAGGATTGTATATAGGAGTATCACTGATATCAATAATAGAATTTCAAGAATTTTTACTGACTATGCTAGGTGTGTTTTATATGAAGCTCAATCGCAACTTTGATGGATCCAGTGGAGGGAAGAGGTCTAATATGTCTAGAAGCAGATCAGTTGACGGAATGATTGCAGTGTCTAAAAGGCATTATGGTTATGATACCAGGCCTGAAGGTCCTACTCCTCCTGTTTTCTACATTCGAGCTAAAAAAAGATCCCGTAATTCAGGAAATGGTCAAAATATGGCTGATGTCGAATCCATGTAAGTTTTCTCCATTGTTTGTTTATATTTATTTGTAATTATTTGGAGTTTTAGAACTTTTTGCCACATTGATAATTATATAATTTTTGTAGTATATTATCATCAGAGTGGCAACATTGTTTTTACAACGGACGTTTTGGCAACAAGGCCGCATATTTTCATCATTGTAAAACGGCTGTTATGCTTATAGAACATGTGTGTTGTTAATGTTAATTAGAGAACTAAAATATTCCTTAAGTTAAGTCGAAGGTAAAGGAATGTTTTATTTAATTTGACACATTGCAATTTAATCAGCATTAACTTTACTATTTTAAATATCTTACGATGAATCAGCTCTTGAAACCTGAAAACCTGATCCTTGAAACCTGATCCCACGAGTGTTGGTGCAGAGGCTAAATGGAAACAATGGAAACAAACGTTTTCTATTTTTTTATGTGGAATTCTTAACATAGCTAAAACAAAAAAATTCCCGCTTCTATGCAATTACATTTCTTCAAATGTGTTCTTTTATATTAACGATTCCATGAACTATGATACTGCAATTACTGTTTTGGACTCAATCTATGTTACGAAACGAAATGAAATTTTCTCCAGATATTGCCTAGCCTCTAGAATTGCAAGAAACTGGTGAGTATGTCACTGAATTTTTACAAACACTCAAGCAACTTAGCAAGGATTGTAGCTTTAAAGCAGTGACTGCCGATCAATACAAGAGTGAGTACATCAGAGACTCGTTCATCCGAAATTTAAGAAATCCCCGTATCAGAGAGCGTTTGTTGGAAAATTCTACTATTACCTTGGAAAATGCTTTCGATCAAACTAAGGAGTTGGAACTAGCTGAATCACACTCAGCATAGTACATGAATGCCTCATATCCTATTCCCGTATGGCTGCCACTGATTTTTCTGACAACACTATTGGGAATAGTTATTCAGATGCAGCTACGCAGCTTCAATCTGGAAAGTGTTTCTTTTGTGGAAATGATCGCCACGTAAGAAATTTATGCCCTGCAAAGGAGTACTGTGTAGAAGATGTGGGAAAAAAAGGACACTATCAAAGACTGTGCTAATCCAAACCACAACGTGTCTTCCATAATCCTGTTGCATCAGTTCACACCTTAGCTTCAGTGTCGTACTTTTACCTGTATTTACCTGTTAACACCTTACATTAGACAAGAGCAGAGCTACAGATCCATATTACCATTCTATAGAATATAATAGAATTTACAGCCATAAATACTTAACTGAAATTTAAAAGAAGCTTATATTATTTCAATTTAAGTTTTATAGTATTTTTTAAGTTGATTTTTCTCAAAAAATAAGCTGCAGTTTTTAGTTGTTACACTTTTCTTGCCGGGTTGCAATAACAAAACAAAACAAAAAAAATAACTCAAATACCTCCCCTATATTTACCTCTTAACACCTTACATTCGACGATTACAGATCCATATTTCTATTCTATAGAATATAATAGAATTTATCGCCATAAATACTTACCTTAAATTTAAAAGAAGCTTATGCTATTTCAATATAAGTTTTATAGTATTCTTTAAGTTGATTTTTCTCAAATGCTGCATTTTTTGAGTTGTGTCATTTTTCTTGCTGGGTTGCGATATATATACTAATGTAAGAGTACTAATCATGAAAACTCTGTGTGCTGATTTTCTTAATGGCCCCGACATTCTGAAGGACCATTTGCTCATTGAGATCCAGTTTAATGGGGAGAGAAGACCTCTTAAAATCTTCTCCCTAGCTCTTGCTCAAATACCTCCAGTCTCAATCTTCGCTAACTTAACCCCTGATTGTAGACCGGTGGCTACCAAATCTAGATGCCAAACTGGGGAAGACCAAATATTATTACGTCAAGCGCAAGCAAGTTAAATCTGTGAAGCATTTAATCAGAAGTATTTTTCTGACCCATCCTCACTCCTTTAATACAATATGAAACTTTTTGTCAAGATTTAAGACTTAAAAAACCCATTCTCCCTTTTTACAGTCGAAAAACAGATGCCAGTTAAATTAAATGACTATCTCAATTATACAGAAGGTCGTTCGCACTTTATGGAAACGATTGTGTACTTTATTTTTGTCGTTTGCATTTTGAGATAAAAATTTAGCAACTTCAGAATAATTGCCTACTTCTGTTTTGTTTTGATTGGAATGTAAAATAAAAGATTTATTTTGAAAACGGCCCATAAAATTGATAGATGGCTCGAAGGTTACGTAACTGTGCTTTCCGAGGTGAAATATTCGTATTAACAAATTATAAAGCGGTCTAAAAACCGCGGTTATGGCATTTCAAAAAAAAGGTATTTCTAATACATTAAATTTGAAAGGGAAAAAAGTCTAACTGAAATTAAAAATGAAAACTTGAACGCGAAACCTCATCCTAAAACTGTTCGAACGCAGGTAAATATCGAGAAAGGGAAGTCTCTGATCCTAAAAAAAATCCGCCGCCTCAAAGATCCATTGCATCGAAACTAGGAATGTATTCTGGCACTGTAAGTAAAATCATTCATAATGATTTGAAGTTAAAAAATATGTTTAAAACTAAAGTTCATCTGCTTTTGGCAAAGCATATTGCTGAAAGGAAAACAAATTGTAGAAAATTATATGTAAAACACTTAGCTGCTGAAAAACGGAAATTTGTGGTAACACTCGATGTGGCATGGGCATATTTAAGTGACAGTAATAAAAAAAGATCAATTTTATTTTGCTCAAGTGACGGAAATGACCGTACAAAATGACTTTGTCAGTGTACAGAAAAGTTCCGAAAGGGATTCTTGATAGTTGCACGATTTTGTTACAACGGCAAACTAAAAAGCAAAAAAGTCTCACGTAAATCCAAAATTAATTCACTCTATCAGCAGAATATTTTAGAACCAATTTTTGAAGAAGAAATTTCAGCCTTATATGGAAAGGAAATTGATAAAGTTGCGCTTCATATGATCAAAGCCTCAAGTCACACGTCTAAATCAACTGTCGCTTATTTAGTAAAGAAAGAATCAGAATCAGGAATAAAGTGTATCCCATTTAATGAAATACCTGTAAAATAACCTGACGCTTCTCCAATGGACTTTTGCTCTTTCGGTTTATTAAAACGAGACTTACAAAACGGCATCCAAGAACACTGAACGGACATTGGAAAACGGTCCAAGAGGAATGGGGTGAAGTTGACATGACAATACAAAGAAAAAGTTTACTTTCATGGAAAATTCGAGCTAGAACTATTGTAAAGAACCATGGCTATCAGATAGAAGCAAATCGCCGAAAACAAATACGACATTTATACATAAAAATTAAATTTCAAAATCGTTTCCATAAAGTGCGAACGACCTTCTGTGCATCTAAACTCCTAATATCAATACAACATTTTGATACCAACATCTTGACTTAAAAAAGAAAAATTGCGAAATCACTGATAAAAAATAAACACGTAAAGAACGTAATTTGTTTTTTTAATGATTTTTTTCTTGAAATGGTCTCAAATGTGCTTAATATACACTCATGGACAAAAAAATTAGCGCACCAAGAAGGAGTCGTCAAAATGAAACGAAATTTTACATACGTAATGACTACTTTGATATAAGTAAATGATAAGAAAATCAAAGAAAAAGGATAATTTATTTCAGAGAAAAAATCAAAAGAACGGAGGGGTTAATACTCCGTTGGACCCCCTCTAGCGCGAATGCACGATGCGATACGATCGGGCATTGAGTCATACAAGTTCTGTATGATGTCTTGAGACATTTCGTTCCATATTTGCTGTAACCTTGCCTCTAGTTCGTTCAAACTTGTGGGATGCCCAACTCGTCGTCCCAAATGATCCCAGATATGCTCGATTGGAGACAAATCTGGGGTTCGGGCAGGCCAAGGAAGGGTAGTAACAGTGCGGAGACAGTCTTGTGACACCCTTGCCGTATGAGGCCGAGCATTGTCTTGTTGAAAAATGGCTCCTGGGAGCCGTTGCATGAGTGGCAACACATGTGGTCACAGGATTTCAAGAACATACCGCTGGGCTGTCATGGTGCCAAGGAACAATACTAGGGGTGACCGTGTATTGTAGGCAATGGCACCCCATACCATCACACCAGCTGTGGGAGCGATGTGTCGCTGTACAGCAAAGGCAGGATTTAAGCGTTCACCACGGGCTCTCCACACACGAACACGATTGTCATCACTGTCGAGATTGAATCTGGATTCGTCGCTAAAGACGACCTGGTTCCATTCCGCTGCAGTCCAGTTTCCTCGTGTGCGGCAAAACTCCAAACGGAGGCGTCGATGGGTGGGCGTCAAGGGCACCACACGTAATGGGCACCGCGATACCAACTGTCCTTCAGCCAGGCGCCTTCGTATGGTTCGAGAAGACACAGAGGCCCCTAGTGAAGGTGCTACCTGTGCCTGGATGGCGGCCGATGAAGCAGTTGGCTGTACGCGTGCATTTCTTACGATGTGGCGGTCTTCTCGACGACTGGTCTGTCGAGGGCGTCCTGAGCCTGGTCTTCGTGTACATGACATCTCTCGGGTCCACTGGTCCCAACACCTCCTCACAACACAATCAGAGCGGCCTAATTGACGAGCTACACGCCTAGCTGACCACCCAGCTTCCATCATCCCGACGATTCTCCCCCTCTCAAACTGCGACAACTGCTTATATTGTCTTCGAACACGGCGTAATGGCATGTCTATCTCAGCTCTTCCTTTGTAAATGATTCAGCACACTCAAACAAGCTTTGGTTACCTGTTTTATACTCCACAGAGTACGATGTTCAACGCCCTCTACCGGCTATACGTAATGCGCAATCACGCTGCATTTCTAATCATTTGCATATCTCCCCGACATGTACCTTCATTGCAAGTTTCCTTACGATCCCGCAATTATTTCTTGGTGCGCTAATTTTTTTGTCCATGAGTGTATATTAAGAACAATGATGCTTCTATTTACACTGGCAGATAAATTTACTCAATATGCGACTAAGATCTTAGACTTGTGTCTAGAATGGGCAAATAATAATAAATTAAAATTTAACACGGATAAATGTTTCTACACGATAATAGCTTTTAAAAGGCAAATCAAACGTAAACCTACAATCAAATTGGGTATGCATGGGATTAAATATTGCAAAGCAGTAAAGTATTTGGGTATACTCTTGGATAAAGACCTAAATTTTATGCAACATCTGGTGGAAGTTCAGGATAAGGCTCTTAGAGTGATGTACGGTCTGGCAAGGTACAGTAAGAAGACTTGGGGTTTCAGGCCCAGTATATTGAAAGAAATATATAAAGTAATAATAGAAAAAATTATCCTTTATGGGGCCCCATTCTGGTTCAAGAATACAGTAGGACAAAACAATTTATTAAATAAAATTCAAAGACCTTTCTTACTGAGCATTACAAAATGCTATAAAACAGTTTCAACGAATGCATTGGCCGTACTGGCAGGTTGTATGCCTTTAGATCTCAGAGCTGAAATTGACTACAAAATGTTTGAAATATATTACAAGGAACAAGGAATAGAAGTTATGGATATAAATTTTAGCAAAAATAATTGCGAATTGGGGAACAGACCTATAAAACGTGAGACTGATTTATGGACAATAAACTGGACATTTGATTTAATTCCAATTACTGATATTAATTATTACACAGATGGCTCCCGCATGAATGGAAAAACTGGGGCAGGTATTGATAAATATATTAAGGATTTAAAAGTATTGGAAATAAAGCAAAGGCTATCTGATAATGCGAGTTCCTTCAGTGCTGAACTGTATGCAATACAACTGGCTATTGAAGATGCTATTGGACAAGGTCATAAAGCAATTGATATTTATTCAGACTCACGTAGTGCGTTACAGGCTTTAAATACACTCAGTTTTAAAAGTGAGATGGTGGATAACATCAAAAAATTAGTTCAAACTTCGGGACTTAATGTCGCACTACATTGGATAAAAGCGCATATTAGGATTGATAAAAATGAAGCAGTTGATCAGACTGCAAAAGGAGCAACTAAATTGGAAGTAATAAATAAAGAAATTAAATGGACTAGAAACCAAGTAAAAGCAAAATTATTTCAAATGGCGGAACACGTCTGGCAAGATAGGTGGAACAATACAACTGCTGGAACTAGAGTAAGAGAAATTTTTCCTCAAGTTAAAACTGACAGGCTAAGTGAAGATTTTTACATAAACCAAGCAATCACTGGACATGGGTCATTTGGTAGTTATCAAAGCAGGTTTCACGGAAAAAGTAGCACTTGCTCTTGTGGTGCTGAACAATCGGTGGAGCACTGTATGATAGTATGCAGTCAATTTAATAATATACGCAGAAGCTTACCTACCAATATTGATATCTGGAATAAGAATAGGTTTTATAATGATTATTACTATAGAAGAGCCATAAGAAAAATAGTTATGGCCCTTATGGCTGTTCATTATCCGATTTCATAGATATTTTACTTCGTTGTGTGTTACACAATTAGCATAAGTTCCCCCCCCCCTTAAGTTTTTTTTTTTTTTTTTTTTTTTTTTTTTTTTTTTTTTTTTTTTTAACAACAACGCATAACCGAAAGGTTGGGTCGTTTATATATTTGTATCTTTACACTGGCAGATAATTTAGAAAATTTTGTTAGATAGATGTTAACATCTTCGGTTGTCATTAATTTCATTTTCACGTAAATATTTCCTCTCTTCCTATTTATTTCAGGCATTCTGTAGTTTCCCTTGGTATCTATAAGCAAGTCCCCCCTACACATGTATTCATTCCACAATGAGAAAATTTAATCCTAAGTTTCTTAAAAATTATTAGGCCAGTGGCATCCATTAAATCGTTTCAAGGGGTTCAGAGAGCCATCCATTAAAAGCTTTCAACGAGAAGTTACAAGAAATTTCAAAGCCTCAGGAAAAAAAAAATCTTTATAATTTTTTATTAACTTAATCTTTATCTAATATGTATTTTTAACGCTTTAAGCTGATCGTCTACATAAAAGGATTTTTTTCCCGCATGAAAAGTAGTATTTCACATTATTGAAATTCTGAAACATGGCTAATTTAGTCTATAAAATTGATTTAACTTTTCATGTATTTTAAGCCGTAGCTGAAAATACTTTGATGCAAGCTGAAAAATCAGACTCTAAGTATTTGTTTTAAAGCATAAACATTTTGATCACAAGAAAGCTGAAAGTTAAAAAAATATTTTCAGAAAATAAAAATAAAAATTAATAAAAGAAAAGTGTCTACGGACTCAAAAAGACTTTTATTCCAGAAGAGCTTTTTTTCAGTCCCAGCCCCGAAAAATACTGTTTTAAATTTTTCGATGTCCGTGAAAATTACTACACATATAAATATAAGTTCAGCAATCTCGGGACAAAATACGTTTGGCGAGCGTGCGATCATGTCGTACACAGATTGGCGATTTTCTGTCATCTAGGTCTTGGCGAAACTTTGGCGCACGCTATTTATACCAATTATATTTCGACACAGTTGCTGTCTCAGTTCTCTACTTCGAGGTTGGACATTTGCGGCCATGGCGGGACTTAGAAGCGAACACCTCCGTAGTATGAAATTCGTGGAGGGGGAGAAATCTTTTTCTGTTTGTCATTGCTCCTTTCCCACTTCTACTTACAGAATGTATGGGCGTCTCTTTGAGACAGCTGTCGGTTGAGCAGGATTTTGTCTGGGATTTTCTTTTACGGCGGGGTCTCTTGGACTCGGTGTATGCTTTCCTATACCAGGGAGATTAGAAACACCACATCTGTTATCTCTCCGCTGCTCGACTGTGTGGGATTTTCTTTATTTTCAACATTTTTTTAAATATACCATCATTCGACAATGACCGAAAGGTATGTTTAATTTGCAGTCTTATCATATTCAGCAATATGATAAGACTGTAGGATGACAGAATATTATTATTTTTTATTTCCAAAGAATAAACTTATCAAGACATATTTGAAGATGTCTCAAAAAAATACTTCTTGAACAGCTAAGATTTAACAACGAATCACTCTTTGATATGCAAAACAATGAAACATTTTTTTCACTTGTCAACTACTAAAAAAAATACTGAATAAAATTCATAAAACATTGAACTACATTCAATTTTAATTTTTAATCATTTTCAAATAAATTATATAAATTAAGATTATATAATCGGGTAATTCCTGATTTTCAGGAATTATTCTGAATAAAAATTTTAGGTGATAGCAGAGATTAATATTTACTATTACCTGAAAATACACGAGAAAAGGGGAACAGTTAAAAATAGCAATACTAGTTATACATGGAGAGCCAGAAAAAAAAATAAAGTGAAAGGGTAGATATCAGAACATATTATATATAAAGGTTAAAAACAATATCATTAATAAAAATAAAAAGCATGTGAAAGGAAGGGTTCTACGAAAAACTTTGAAAATCTGCCGGTATTCCGATTCCGGCTCACTACTGGCGAGTTGCCCTGATTCACGGCGCTTTGCTGGCTGCGAGATGGGTACTTGACGGCCTGTCGACATCAATTATTGCTCCCGTAAGCGGCCCGTCAACCTTCGGTTACGCGACGCCTTTCTGTCCACATTGATGGCTTCGTCGCGGCTGCCTCACGGTTCGCAGTCGGATGAACGATGTCTCGATTCCTACCGGAAGCGGCCCAGCACTCGACGGGGTAGTCGCGGGTGAGAGGACACGACCGTGACTGAAACGATACTGTCCTAATGCGCCGGCCCGGCAGTGGAGAAATCGGCTGGCCGGAACCTTCCGACCCCGGCCCGATGCCTCTGTGTTTGTCGGGATGTTATTTTAAGAGAATGCTCGAACAGCAAAGAAAAAGTGATTCTTTTAAAAGTTCAATGACTGTTTCTGATAAAGCACAAATTGCTTCTTACCAAGTCTCAGAACTGATCGCACAAAATATGAAAGCTCATACTTTGGGTGAGTCACTTATTTTGCATGCTTGACAAAAGATTGTCAGTACGATGTTTGGAAATGAAGCAGCTATGAAAATAAGCAAGATACCTCTATCCATTGATACTGTTAATAGGAGTATTTTGGAAATGTCTTCAGATATTGAGAAAAATGTATGTGGTAATAAACTCAAGTGTTCTGATTTTGCACTGCAAGTTAACGAGTCAACCGACATTACCAACAAGGCGCAACTCATAGCATTCATTCATTTCATGAACGAAAATCAAATTACAAATCAGTTTCTTTTTTACAAAGAATTAAGTCTGACTACAAAAGGTGAGGACATTTTTAACATCCTGAATAACTACCTTGATAAATGGCAGTTGCCGTGGAAATCGTGTGTAGGCATTTGTACAGATGGAGCTCCTTCTATGATAGGCTGCAACAAGGGTCTTGTATCTTTTATAAAGGAACAAAAGGAAAATGTTATTGTAACTCATTGCTTTCTTCATAGAGAGGCCTTGATGTCAAGAACATTAGTAGAGGATTTAAGAGAGGTCTTAGATCAAGTTGTTAAAATGGTGAACTTTATTAAAACAAGACCAGTTAAATCACGCCTATTTGAACAGATTTGCACTAGTATAGATTCTCAAAACAGACGGCTACTTTTACACACCGATGGGAGGTGGCTGTCAAGAGGCAAAGTACTTAGCCGTGTACACAAGTTACGACAAGAACTTATCACATTTTTTGAAGCAATAAAACAATCTCATTTTTGTAACCTCCTTGAATGTGAATTTTGGATTACAAAGTTACAATATTTGGCATCTATTTTTCAGCATTTCAATATTTTGAACTCTAGCATGCAAAGGAAAGAGGAAAATATCCTCACATCCACTGACAAAATAAATGCGTTGCAGAGAAAGCTACAGATTTGGAAAAGAATATCTAAGGAAGGCAGTCTCGAAATGTTTCCATTGGAAAGTAATACTTGCAAAACTGAAATTCTGCCAATGATAGTTGAACATTTATCAACTTTAGAAGAAAATTTGATTTATTATTTTCCATCAATTAACACTACGAAATATGACTGGATTAGAAACCCTTTTGTAGAAACTGCAATAGATTCTAGTTTAGCGCTAACAGAAAAAGAACTGGCAGCTGTGTCCACTGATCGTGGATTGATGATTAAATACAAAGAATTGTCTCTTGAAGCTTTTTGGATTTCTATCAGAGAAGAACATGTGTCTATATCTAAAAAAGCGCTGGCCTATTTATTTCAATTTTCCACCTCATATTTATGTGAACTGGGATTTTCAACCCTCGACACAATTAAGTGTAAAAAAAGAGGAACTCTTCAATGCGTTTATGAGAAAATGAGAGTTTGTCTCTCAATATAAGACCAAACACTGAAGAAATCGCAAGGTCTCATCAAGCTCATGTTTCTCATTAACACAGGAATGAGATATGTTAAGTATGCTTTTATTAATTTCATAGAGGTATGTTAAGTATGCTTTTATTAAATGCGTTATTTTTCTATATATTTAACTAAATTATAACATATTAGTCCTATTTTGTATACAGTGCGCCAGCAAGTATCTGTAGCATTGTAAGTGCGCTCAGACTGTATAAAGTTTGAGAACCACAGTTGTTTGTTTAACAGGCGGCGAGCAGTTTGATGGTCATTTGAAACGATCGACAAAGAGTTCGGAAGGAACTGGAGGGAATTCTAAAGAATGTGCATTGTCCTGTGAAGATGTCGTTCCTTGAACAGAACTTCTTGTGATGAACCACCGCATCCTAGAAGACTGAAACGAAAAAATGCCAACCTGTCTGACTATATTTTAAATTAATTTTATGGTAGGGGTGAATGTAGTATATTATCATCACACTGGCACCACTGTTTTTACAAAGGACGATTTGGCAACAAGGTCGAAGGTTTTCATCATTGTAAAATGACTGCTATGCTTGTAGAACATGTGTGTTGTTAATGTTGATTAAAGCTTAAGTTAAGTTAAAGGTTAGGAATGTTTTAGTTACTTTGACTCGCATTACAATGTTTAATAGATTTTTTCTTCTTTACATTTGTAGTGCATTTATCTGAGACATTTGTTCAGTGGAATGCTTTGTTAAATTTTCTAGCCTATATAAGAGCAATCGAATAAATACATCATTCCTCGTTGTTTAGCACTTACAAACACCCTTCTGTAAATATAGCATTTCCACGAGTGTGATATATTACTTTTAAATAAGACTTTTTCTTGAAAAATAAAATATATAAACCTAAACTGTGTTGGCATCATAGGTGTAGCTACCGTCGATCAGTTGGAGCGAACTGCTCCAGGCGCACGAATCGGGGGGGGGGGGAGCAAAATTAGAAAGGGTGAAATAAAAAATTGGGAAAACTTTTGTATAAAATGATTTCGATTTGTCAGATTTTCTATAAAATATACAATAAATAAATTAAAAAATTTTTAGTCAAATAAAACTATAAGTGTCTAAATAAATTAGTATGCACTTGACTTATAATTTTGATTTTAGAAAATATTCATTATAAATTAAGCATCTTATATACCTCTAATAAATCAATAAAAATGTATGATGATTGCTAAGAATGTTTAATAACACTACTATAGTCACTTACTATACGTATTATAAGTAGTGTTATACAGCAAAGAAGTTACATGTACCCGGGGAATCCCACGAGCGTAAGTTAACATCGGCACAGAACAGAGGCAAATATTTGGGGGAATTTTTTATAAGCAAGCGTAGTATATAGCGCTTCATATTCCCTTTGTTTACTCTGTGTAGTGTAAGAATTTCAAGATGATTCTTGAATGAATGTATTATACACTGCTTGACAATTGCTAAGGAAAGTCACATGTTTCGGAATATTTCATAATAGACATTGATTGAAGAAATGAAACTTAGTATATATTTAGTAGAGATACTGTGCATTATTTATTATGCAAAATGGTACAGATTTCGCTACATGGAAAAAGAAACAAACGAAAAGCAAAAAAGATGCTCTTTGGAACATTTCCAAACAGCCACGAAAAATAGGTCTTCCTACCAGAATGAAATAGTTATGAGTACCTTAGTAAGGTGTGTGACCTCCTCGGACATTAGTGCACATTTTGCATCTGCTTTTCATGCTGTCCACTAAAGTATTCAGGAGTCCTTGGGGGATATTGTCCCACTCCTCTCTCAAGGCGATTTCCAGTTCTTGCATGGTTCGGGGAGGGCGAGTTCTTTGAGAAACACGTCTTCCAAGAGCATCCCACGCCTGCTCTATAGAATTTAGGTCAGGAGAGTAAGCAGGCCATATCATAAGTTCAATATTTTCACTTTCTAGTGTGTCCGATACTTCAGAGGCCCTGTGTGAGCGCGCATTGTCGTCCATAAACAGAAAATCTGGACATACCGCACCCCTAAAAAAACGAACATGATCCAGAATAATCTCTCTGCAATACCACTGCGATGTAACGGTACCTCGCTCAAAGTTGTGAAGCGGTATTTTGCCATTGTGCATAATGCCTGCCCACACCATCATGCCTTGGCCATACCGATGACGTTCCTAAACATTATGTGGTGCATAATGTGTTCCCCTCTCTCTCCACACTAACTGGTGGCCAGAATCCCTTGTCACAGTTAAACGAGATTCGTCAGAGAACATCACTCTGAACCACTCTTGCTGACCCCAACCAATATGTTCCTTACACCAACGTAATCTTTCTAGACGATGGCGTGGTTGAAGTGGGAGGCACTGAACAGGCTTCAGTGCATACAAACCAACCTGATTTAATCGCCTAGAAATGGTTCTGGCTGATACATTTGTTCTTGTAGCGGTTTCAAGGTTGGCAGCTATCTGACTAGGAGTGAAATGTCTGTTCCTTTTCGCCACTAGGGATACATATCGATCCTCTTGACATTTGGTGTTCCTTCCATGACCACCGGCATGCTTTCGTATAGCATTTCCACCTTAAGCGGCCTCTTTTAATCGCGATATGACACTTTTTGCCACTCCCATTACTCTGGCCACAGTAGTGACACTTTGTCTTACTTGGATCCGTTCAACTGCTCGTCTACGATCGTACGCACTCAAATGATGTCTTGCAGACATTTTTCATTTAATTATTGCCACACCACATTGATTTTCCCAGAAATAACTTCCAACAACCAACGGCTCTATTTTCATCAAACACCTAACTGCATGAACTTTCGAATGAATAAAGAGTTTTCGTGCACTGCCTTTTATACAGATAACAGGTTCTGCCCTATTACGCCCTCTGCATTTCATTTTACTCTGATTGGTCTGCTGTCGGGAACGCTAGTTTGAAAAAACCAGTCGTTCCTTAGGAATTGTCAAGCAGTGTATAATTTTTAAAACATATTGAGGATACTGTGGATTGTAATTTATTGTTCTGTTCAAGTGACTGTTCATGACTATTATTTTACTAAATTACTTTTGTACAGTGTGCTTTTGGATTCATCGATATATAATTTTGAAACAAGGGGTTTGTTTATCAATTATTATTTTAATTGAGGTTGCAACAAAAAGAAAAATATTTAATTTTACAACGAAAGATAATTTTAAAAATGATTTTTAAAATTGCTAAAAGTAATAAATAAAAAAGTGAATATCAACAATTAACAAAATATATATTTATATATATTCTGTTAATTACATTCTGTTACCAAATATTATACACTGCTGGCCATTAAAATTGCAACACCAGGAAGGAAAGCAAACAACATAACTTTACATATTGTACGTATGCATCATAGTAGGAAGAAAACATGATTAAATTTCGGGGTATACAGGTTCCGAAACTAGAACACACAGCTGCCGCTTCTAACAGCTAAAACGGCTCTAGCCCGGTTAGGCATCAAGTCGAACTGGGCTTCGATGACAGATACTGGCAAGTCATTCCATGCTGCTCCAAGTCTACACTTCATCAATCGCAGAGGCTGGAGAGCGGTGGCGGCCCAGTCTCTCATCAACCCATAACCAGATGGGTTCAGTGGATGAGAGATCTGGAGAACGTGCTGGCCAAAGCAACCGTCGAATACCCTCTGTGTCGAGGTAGGTCAGGACACGACGGGCAACATGCGGACTTACGTTATCTTGTTGAAAGATGTCTCCGAGGCCTCGAAGATACGGCACAGCCACCGGCCTTAAGATCTGAGAAATGTAACGCTGGCGGTTCAGATTACCAACAATGCGAAAAAGAGGTGTTCGTGTCGTGTACCCAGTGGTTGCCCATACCATCACACCAGGTACAGGATCCGTATGACGATATCAAATGCAAGCTGGCTACGTACGTTCTCCTCGGTGCCTCCAGACACGGATACGTCCCTCATGATGCTGCACGCAGAACCGGGACTCGTCTGAAAAGACAACGTGGTGCCACTCCTGTATCCAGTTTTTTCGTTGGGTGCACCACTGTCGCCGCGCGTCTCTATGCTGCAGTGTCAAGGGAAGCCGCAATAATGGTCGCCGTGCAGGCAGTCCGTGCTGCTCCAGACGTCGTCGCACTGTCTGTGCGGATACTTGTATTGCAAACAAGCCCATTTCCTGACTCAAGGTCCGTGATGTGGTTGTACGATCCTGAAAGGCCTACCTCACAACATGTCTGTCCTCTCGGGTGTTAGTGGCGCGAGGCCGTTGAGATCATGCATGGCGTTCAGCATGACCCTCCTGAACCCATCGATTCCATATTCGTATGACAGTCATTGTATTCCGACCAATGCAAGTAGCAATATCGCGGAACGATAAACTGCACTCTCAATAGGCCACGATCCTGCCGCTATCGAATTCCGACACGTGCTGATAGCCGTTTCTCCTTCTTATACGAGGCATAACACGATCTTCTCCCAAACAACCAACATTCAAATACGATTTCCGATGAGAAACCCGCTGCGGAACTTTCCTTTTATACAGAGTTTGAGATGCCGTTTCTCTCTACTGCGTCGTTCGATTGCGCTTAAATGCTAATCATTTACATATCCCAGCATCTTCTTCCTTTCACGCGAATTTGACGCTTGTATCATCCTCCTTCATGGCGCTGCAATTTCAATGGTCAGCAGTGTATATTTATGCATGTATTGTAGGTAGTTAGAGATATCTAAAAAACTAAGTGGTGCTCAGTTTAGAAAAAGAAGAATGGAAAAGCAAGAAGCCGAAAATGAAGTTTTAATGAAAGTTGCTAAAATATGAACATTTTTTAAAACGGTCGATTAAAATAATCCACCCAGTTGTAGTTCTTGTGAAAACAAATCACAAGCAAGAATTCTCTAGACGAAACAGATAAAGATGTTACGAATATTTCTACGCCTGAACCAATTCAAGCAGAAACTGAAGTTCTTCCACAACGGAGTGATATAGAAATAGAATCGTAAGATAAAGGAAAATTCATCTGAGAAAGGAAGTTCTTCCACAACGCACTGATATAGAAATAGACTCATCTGACAAAGGAAAATTTTCAGAAGCTCTAACTACCGAACAAAAAGTATAGTTATTAGTCTTGGTCCCTATCAACCAACAGGGGCCTTTCCTTCCTCCCTTCCCCTTCCCCAATGTAAATAGAGGCTTCAACGAGACGTACTACTATAAATATAACGGACATATAAAAATTAAAAGACAATGGTTATGTTATTCAACAGAAAGAAATATTTGTTACTGTCAACCAAGTGAACTCTTTGATACGTCAAACTGCGATTTAGCTTACGTAAGAGGAACATCTGACTGGGCGCATTTAACAAGCAATATTGAAAACCACGAAGAATCAAACCAACATGGAATTTCTTGCGAGGTTTACTATCGATAGAAAAGTAGTTCGACTGTAGATATTTTTAGTCAGCAAGAAATTAACAATGTGGTAAATTATTGGCGCAAAGTGTTGCGACGTATAGTAGATGTAACTATGAATAATTTACCTTTTCACTCCCATAGGATTACAAATCTTAAAAATGTTTTTGTTATTTTTAATTTCCAATGGCAAGTTACAAGACACCTGAGATCACAATAGCACAAAAAAAAGAACATAACAAGAACAAACGTAAGTCTATAAACTTAGGGCGGCTCTCGCCACCCAATAACGCTCCCAAATTGCAATATGGGGAAGAGCAGGGCAAATGCGAAGATGACAAAAGTCCATTTCCTCTTTAAGATCCCAAAGAGCACATAGAGGGTCCAATGTGACATTGATGGAATGAAGATGTTTACGGAAGCAATCATGCCCAGTAACAAGACGAAAAATTGCAACAGATTTCTTTTTGGGCCACTCGGGAATTTTACGAATCTGTTCTATCCATGGTTTACCACTATTTTTATGAGTAAGTTCCTGGAAAAAGGAGGTCCGGAAAACCTTCCTAACAATAGCCCTGATGGAGTGATAAGGGAGACCAGAAATTGTCGTTTGCTGGACAGAAGCTCCCTTCTTAGCCAGGAAATCAGCAGCCTCATTTCCCTGAACACCACAATGGGCAGGGATCCATTGAAGCACAACCTCTTTGCCGTTACTGGAAAGCCAATTAAGGAGATCAAAACAGTGATCGACAGTAGAGGGGCGAGAGGCACTCTGAGTATCAATAGCCTGAGGAGCAGCCTTAGAATCCGATAGGAAAACCACCCTGGTGAAAAATTCATACCGAGACTGTAGCTGAATCAGGGCTCGGTTAATTGCCTCTACTTCACCGTCAAAAGCACTAGCATGAGGGCCAATAGGAGTGTAAGAGGAGAACAGCTCACAATGAACACCGGCACCGGCATTAATGGAGCCATCAGTATACACTCGCAACCAATCCTCTTCCGGGTAGCGAGCGTTTAAAGTTTCATATGTCAGGGCACGTTTACACTAGATTCAGACTTAAGAACTCTCTGTTGGCGTTCGAGACAGATGTAGAATCTTAAAAATGTAGAAACTTCGCAAGGAAATTTTCCAGAAATAATTAGATTACTTTCTCGCAATGATGGTGTTTTAGCAGATCTGTAAAAGAAACCCAAATGCAGTACCAATTACTTGAATCCGGATATACAAAATGAATTAATTTGATGCAGATGAAATTAATATCCAAATTAAAAGTGAAATAAAAGAGGCCACTTTCATAACAATAATGACAGATTCAACGCAAGATTTATCAAAAATGGATCAGCTAAGTACTATATTCCGTTATGTTATAATAGAAAAAGTTAAAATGAGAAACCAATCGAGCTGCAAATAATGGAAACATTTTGTGGATTTACTCAGTTACTGATCAAACACCACAAGGATTAGAAACAGTTTTTAAAATTATAAAAAATTTCACCGACCTATTAAAATTGCGAGGTTACGATGGGGCTGTGAATATGAGTGGTGCCTACTCAGGGTTACAAGCAAGAAATAGACAACGAAACCCCGCTGCCAGATTTATGCACTGCTGTTCTCATAATATGAATTTTGTGATCAACGACAGGGTCACCAATGTACAGGAAGTCAGGCAATTTTATGAACAGCTAGAAAAAAAATTACCTTTTTTCAGTTCTGTTAGGCGTTGGACAATATTAATGGAAAAGAATCAAACCAACTTAGCAAAAACATTAAAAATAAGTTTATCCAACACGATGGTCTTCCCGTGTTTAGGCTCTTGATGCACGACGTTCTCGTTATTTTGATGTAATTAAAATATTGACATATTCATCATTGAATAGTAAAAAATATGACGAGCAACGTGAAGCTAAAAATTTGATTATTCTGAAGAATTTCCAACAATTATTTTGATAATTGTACAAAGTAAAATACTCGAACCTATTAATACAGTCTCGAAAATGCTGCAAGGTTCTCATGAAGATATAGAAAAATCTGTTGAGATGCTTTCATCAATCCTAACCCAATTACAGAACTTAGGAATAATTGGGAGTTTGTTAAAAACGATACTCTTGAGTTATCAGCTATATGGAATATTGAACCTTGTTTTCCAAAATAAAGATTGCGTCGTGTGAAAAAATTCTTTGATGAATTACAAGTAGATGAACGTATTGAAAACAGCGAACAATGTTTAAAAGTTGAAGTGTTTTATGAAGTAAGGATTTAATAATTAATCAATGAAATATTAGGTTTCAATCCGCTGGACAATCATGTACACTTTTTAAATGTTTATCACCTGAATATCTCGTCTTGGAAACTGATAAAAGTATTCTGGAAGGATCAGAATTGTTACAATCGGCATGTCTTTCCAATATTTCACCTAGTTTGGACCTCAACTGCTTCGATTTAAAATGTGCTTTTATATTCAATTAAAACAAATTGCTTCTATATGCGAAGTTGCTGAACTACTTTTAATTCACACCGCAGCCTCAAGTTGCTTCTTTGACATAATTACATTATGCCTAATATTTTAACTTCACTGGTGACGACAGCTACAGCAAAACGAAGTTTTTCAAAGCTAAAATTAATCAAATCATATTTAACAAGCAGCTCTTTGGCCATTATATCAATTGAAAAAACAATTGCTTGGAAACTTGATCTGGAGAAAGTGATTGACTGATTTGCAAACGTAAAAGCGAGAAAACAGTTTTGAAGTTTTTTTATGTGGAAACTAAACACGCTTAAATATATTTTGTCAATACAGTTTATAAAATAAGTAGTTAATATTCATAGGTATTCCGTACTTAAAGAGTTATAATTTGTTTTATTATTTATTTATATTTATTATATTGAATATCTTATTGCTGAAATGTCTTGAATTTCAAATAAATTGTTATTAAGTAAGGTTTTAAAGATTAGATAGAAAACAAATTTCGCCAGAACACTTCCGAGAAACAAGTGGGTGTACCTTCAGGGCGCTGAATATGTAGCTACCCCACTGGTTGGCAGCACATCTAACACAAACAGTATTTTTCTATTAATAAAAAAAATTAAATGGCTTCTACTAATTAAAAATTTAAAATTTTTAAAAAAGAAATGGAAAAAGGGGGCTTAATTCTCTGGTCCAAAAAAAAGTAATGGAAGTGTGCGTATATTTTTCTGTCACGAACATTTAGTTCCATGTAGAAACGATTAATGAGCTTTATGAAACACTTCTATATTTTATGGTCGTACTTTTTACGTCCATTCTATTTTCTTCTTTAGACACTAGATGGCATCAGCTCTCTACTCTGAATCTGTCTAGATTCCACATAAACTCTCCCGAAAAGGATTTTCAAAATCTTGCGATCTTTATCCGAAATTAGAGATTTTAAATTAGAGATAGAAATGTAAAGAGAGATATTTTCGGGTTGTCAGAGAATTTCTAGAACTCAGTTCTTAGCAATAAATAATTAATATCAAAGGATTAAAAAAGGGAATTTATAAATAAATAAATAAATAAATAAATCCTAAACTGGGTGCTCCTGAAATTTAGCTTCAACTTTGTTTGTAGGAATAATAACAGCTCTACTTTTTATACCAGGTCGAATGAGGAGTGAAAGGTGCTTCAACAGCGAAATGCATTTGATTTCACTGTTGAAGAAGAGTCCTGTTGACGACATCACGGATTCAGTTTCTGTCTTTGCAATTAATTAATTGTATATCGATTTTACTGTAGTTTCCTTGAAATAGACCTCCTTTAATTGGTAAATGAATCGTTTATGATATTACAGTATTTAAAATTAAAAAAGCATATTTGGAATTAAAACTTATAAGTGCATAAATTGCTAATATGAGTAATGTATATTTAATCATAATGAAAAATTAAATATTTGTTAAAATCTTGATCCTTTCATGTTTGTAAAGAAGCTAATTTGAAGGAAAGCGCAATTCTTTAGTTTTTCCATCACGAAAACAAGAAAAAATGGGTATAAGGGATCCCAGAAGGAGATTTGTGTCTTGTGTCCCCAAACAGTTTTAATCGAGCCAAAGTTTAGGTTGGTGTGTTAACCCTTTAACGGGCCATTTATTTCTAGTAATGGTATATTAAAATATTTTTGAGAATGAGATCGATTTAAGCAAGCTATCAAATCAAGGCTTCCAACATACTTTAGAGAAAGAATATAACGATTGGATCGGTGTATCCAATTGTTGGAAAAGTATGTCGAGGTTTCTTAACAGCTCTGTGTATTTTTACTTTGTGTTTTGCTTGCAGTTATTTTTCAATGCCTTTCGTATTTTCCTATTTTCTCGTTGTTTTCTCAATACCTATCGTATTTTTATATTTTCTTGTTAGTTTTTCAATACCTTTCGTATAATTACTCTGAGCATTACAATTTTCTCACAGATAAAGCTTTCCTTCGATAAGAATATCACTTTAAGCCATTTTACATCGAAATGTTCTTGACACATTAGAAAAATTTACAAAATTATGTACAAGTAATATTTATTGGTAATACGTTTAATAAATGAACCATGTATTTTATTGTTTATCAAAGCTATTTTATAGTAAGAAACTATTGTACATCAAATATGTCAAGTGTCTTATTTCAGATAACTATTAATTTTTCAAACAGTTATTTGCACTTTTCTCCTTATCTCTTTAGGACTGATGACGAAACCTACCGCAGCAGGGTTTGCTACAAGTGTCTGTCTGATATCCAGAATCTCCAGAATGGTTATTTATACAGAAGGAAACATACTAAAAATGCGTTTAAGTCCAAGCCAAATATTAGTCTGACATCAATGTAACAATTACGTGAAATATATAATAAAATCTTGTATCAAGATAATTACAAAATAGGAATAATGCTCATACTCTGACGGCTTATTACTTTTATGCATATCGTCTCAAATTTATCTTTTACAGTCTTAGTTATTTACTGAAACAGTATGTTATTACTTTTTACCTATGCATTTTAATAAATTGGAATAATGTATTCTTTTTAATATAATAGCAAATATGTTGACCATATGATGAAATATTAAAAAACTTCTTGACTTCTGAGTACTGAAAACAGGGCCGTTCCAACCCGGGGGTGCAAAAGGTGCGGGGCACACGGGCGGCAAGTCAGCCGCCCGGTAAAAAAAATTAAACTAACTTATTAGTAAAATAATCAATAAAAAAATATTATCATTATGCTAGGTAACTACTTAGAGTTAAAAATGCATTTTACAAGAAAACTGGAAATAAACAAAACCAGATTGGTTTTAAAAACACTACTCCGCGTCGCAACTAGTTGGGAAATACATTGTTAATTTTTGTTTTAACACGTTTTAACCCATCATCGCATCAAATCGCGTCGCATCGCCGGCATCGCGTCAGTGCGGGCTGTTTTTGTCAGGTTGCAGGAAAATACTCGTTTATGCCCTGAGCCTATAAATACACGGACCGGGATAATTTGCACTATATTAATTTTGAACATGTCCATCTCAACATCTGAAGAACAAAGCTTCGAACAAAGCAATCGAGCACAAAGTCTCTAATTTTTGTGCTCGATTTTGTGATTGCTGACCAATAAAAATATTTCACAGGTAAGTAAACATGATGATATTTTTTCTTTTGCGAGGTTAGCGGTTGGAAATTAAATACATTTATGGTTTGATATTTGTTTTCAAAAAAAGCTAGGATTCATTACTTAATTCTATTTTAAATGTTTTTTGTTAAACATATAATAGGTAGTAACAGGTGTAAACTTGGATTTTTGAACTGCATCACCTTATTTTTTTCACAGGTGCGTGAAATATGGCAATTTTTTTTCAGAAATCGGGAAAATACGATTTTTTTTAATTATTATTATTAAAGTAAACGTAGGGAGAATTGTATTTAAAATATGAACAAAATTAAAATAAAATTGTTTTGAAACGTTACTTTGCAAAAGTCAATCTTTATCGAGAAACAGCTTAACTTACATTGCGCCTTTTTTATAAGTTCTTTACGAAAAGAACCTGATTTTTTTGCAGATGTCTGATAAACGAAAAAAGCTTTCTGGGGCCCTATACAGAAAAAGAAAACTTGAAAAAGAAGAATTAGTAAAGAAGGCTTGTGGTTCACTAAAACCATTTTTTATCCCAGCAAGATCGCATGAGGTGCCATCAAGTTCCGGAGATACAAATGTGACGGAGACCGAAATCACAAACCCTAAGGAAGATGTTTTAATTGAATCAAGTCCTGAAACCAGTGAAACCGAGACCAAAGACCGGGAAGATATTCTTCATGTTTCTTATAAAGATGATGTTTATAAGGATCCTAGCTGTTGACCTTCCGTACCATCTGACAAAATTAAATTAACTTTAGTAGAGGTAGGCCCTACCCAACTTACAGAGGCGGATGTAAACTTTCCTTTAAATAAAAATAACAGAGGTTTCTCTTCTATTTATTATAAAAAAAATTAAGTAACGGGGAAATAATTCCAAGAGTTGGGTAGTATATTCTAAATGAAAACATTGTGTATTTTGTTTTCCTTGCAAATTATTTAAAACTTTTTCTAGTGCCTTTGTTAAGGGATATAACGATTGGAGACATTTAACTCAGATTATAGAACGTCATGAAACATCAAAAAGTCACATTTATAATACAAAATCTTGGATTGATTTAAATAAATCAATTTCTTCTAAAACAACTACTGATTCTGTAAATGAGAAAATTATAAATATGGATAAAGATAGATGAGTTTCCGTGTTAAAAATTAAAATTTATACCGTTAAATTCTTAGCCGGTCAAAATTTGAGTTTTAGAGGCAAAAATAATAAGTTATACGAGCAACAAAATGGAAACTTTTTAAAATTAATTGAAACAATTGCAAAGTTTAATGATACCATATCAGACCACCTCACTGGAATTAGCAGAAATCCATCAAATATGCCTCATTATTTAGGTGTTCATATTCAAAATGAACTTATTTCCCTTTTGGGACAAAAATAAGACATGAAATAATATCGCTCTTAAAAGTTAGTAAATATCATTCTATTATTTTAGATTCCACCCCTGATCTAAGTCACCAAGACCAACGTACTGTTGTAGTATTTGTTCTATTAAATAATAAAGCAAAGCAAATAGAAATTAGGGAGAATTTTTTGGGATTTATTTCAATATCAGATTCGACAGGAAAGGGTTTAACTAATCTTTTTATTAGATTTTTTGGAGACTCACGACATTTGTTCGGGGGATTTAAAGGGGCAGGGTTATGATAATGGTGCGAATATGAAGGGTCGCAATAATGGTTTACAAAAAAAAGTTCTTGACTTAAACCCTAGAGCTTTTTATGTGCCTTGTGCGGCCCATAGTTTAAATTTAGTTGTTAATGACGCTGCAAAAGCGCCTTTAGAAATTACAAGCTTTTATGTAATTGTACAGGAGCTATACGTTTTCTTCTCCGCATCGACTAAACGTTGGAAGGTCTTAAAAAATGAAATCCCAACTTTAACACTTAAACCCCTTTCAGATACTAGATGGGAAAGCAGAAAAGTTCTTAGATATAATCTAACAAAAATATATGATGCTTTATATACCCTCTATTCTGATAATACTAGAGACTCTGAAACTAGAAACATGGCAAATTCATTACTTTTGAAAATGAAGTCGTTTAAATTTATTTGTTCCATTATTACATGGTATAATGTGTTAACAAAAATTAATATCGTAAGTAAAGCTATGCAGGAATCAGATGCTATACTACCAAATATTATTTTAATGTTAGTGCAACCAAAACATATTTATATAATATTACATAAACTGAATTTATAATATATTCTGTAATTCGTTGTTTCATTTAAGGTAAAAATATTTCAGAGAAATTTCAATTAATCCATATGGTATAATGGGGGGGGGGGGCGCAAAATAATTCTCGCACACGGGCGGCAGCTACCCTAGGAACGGCCCTGACCGAGAAGTCAAGAGGTGTCTGAGTCAAGAGGACTTCTGAGTACAAACAATGGAGTACTGAGTTCACCTGAAAAGTTCTCTGAAAGGTACTAAACATGATATTTTAGGGAAAACAGCACCAAGTCAGATAGACTTCAAATGCGCCAATTCAAAACAAACCAGGAGAAGAGAAGGAAGAAGAAATGCTCAAAAAGTAACCACCAGTTTAGAGTATGACGATGCAGCTAATATACACTAATGCTCAAAATTGAAGGATAACTAAGAAAAACCTTACATTTGGGTATGAAAACTGAATATTTAGTAGTTGTGCTTAAGCGTAAAGGAAGGAATACTGCGCTGTTTACAAGTTGGATAACGTCAAAATAAGGGTTTAGATAGAAAATATGTACAAAACTACAACATCCACGAAACGCGTCATCACTATTATTAAAGTTATAGTTCCTTATTAAGGTGTGGGTAATCACCTCTAGCTGAAATGCATACATGGTCACCTCTTTCCATAAGCTGAACAAAATTGTCAATTATGTCCCGTGAGATTAAACGGCATTCTTCTGGAATGCCAGGGGGAAGGAAGGGGATCCAGGGAGGAAGCTTGGGTTCTGTTACTCGAAGGCGTAAAATATCCAACGTGTTTTATAGGACTGGGATAGGGCGAGTATACTGGACAATCCATTCGACTGATATTTTCACTTTCAAGATATTCTTCTACCAAATAAGCATGATGAGGTGTAGTATTGTCGTTCATTAACACAAAATCTGGGCCAAATGCTCTCCTAAACAACCTTATTCGGGAATACGGGATATCATCTATGTACTTCTATCTAGTTACAGAACATTTGTCATAAATATGAAGCTGGTGGGGCTCTTCATTATTATTCCTACCCAAACAAGCACACCGCCACCATGGGAACTGGATCGTTCAAGGATATTCGTTGGACGGTGGTGTGTTCCACACTCTCTCCAGATCAAAGTACGTCCAGAATCCTTATTCGAAGTGAACCTGGAATCCGTGAACAGTACTTGGATCCAATTGTTTGAGCTCTATTGGCGATGAAGACGATATTCCCTTAAAAGCGTCCCTCTGGAAGACGACGAAAGAGCTCATGCCTGCCTTATTTGCATATTCCTTTTGAAATACATATTCACCTATACGATTTTATGTTCAGTAGTTTCAAATTCGCATAAACACTTATACTGGATAGAATTTTTCTCTGTAATTGCTTTATCACAGTATCACATGTCCAGGTATCCTTCAATTTTGAGCACTAGTGTATATAATGTTCGGTGTCAAAATTTCAATGTACCAATATACAACTAAAGGGGAACCATTCTCCCCCACAAAATTTTCAATATGAGCAACAAAACGTATTTTAAAGACTTTCTGTAAGTCTATCATAAAAATGTGCTCTCTATCTCATGTGTAAATTTTCATCCTCGTGGCAGGGGGGGTGTCACTGAACGGAATGGTTGATGTACGTCGGGAATTTTATTCTTGGTAGGGCTACACTAGGCGTGAAGGCCATTCCGTTATATCCATCTAAAGCTAGCAGACACTTGGAGCTAAGTCAATCTTCTACCTTCGGGTGCTCCTGGTCCTTGGCCAACAGAAGCCCTTACCCTACTTGCATGAAGCTACAGAAGGAGGAGTAGCTCCGTGTTTAAAAAAGTGTCTCACACTTGGTCGCCGCCAGTAGGTGGCGCGCGCGCCGATCGTTCCGCCGCTTTAACACGGAAACCATACGCTTTAATATGGATTTTTCGTATTTTTCAAGAGAAAATAAGTTTTTTTGTGCGTATTTAATATAAATTTATTTATTCAACTTAACAATTGTTTATTTTAATTCAATATGTTTATTTGAACTGCTTTTTTGCTAAACTTCACTAAAATTCTTAAAGGAAATGAGTAAATAATGATGCATTATTTTCTACAGCTAGATAGTTACATGCACATATAAGAGCACACACTAGCTGCAGCTACAGAGTATGCAATGTCCAATCATGAGATGACAAACATCTGACACATGAAGAGTCATACTTCACTATATAAACTTTTTCAGAATAATTGTGTATTTGTTTCAGAATAAATTAGTTCAGAATTTTGTAATTATTGAATAATTAAGGAAATGAAATTTCAGAAAAGAAATGTGAAGGAAATCTCTTATGGAAAAAATGTGATAAATACTACTGATTAACCAAAACACACACACACACATAGTAATATATGAATATTTTTATTTGCAGATAAGTATGAATAATGCATCATATACAACAGCCTTTAAAAAGAAAAGCAACATTTTCTATCAATAATCACAAATAAATTCTAATCAGGACTAATAAAATAAGAAGTCAATTCAGTGTTTAATCACACAATACTTTAAATTATCTTCCTTTGGAAAAAAAATCAATCGAAGCATCTCAAATTACACTCTTTAAAACTGGAGGTATAACCGTCAAGCTGGTAAATTACTGAATACAAATTTATTTTCTGCAAATTAAAAAGAAAAAACCAAATAACATTGACAAGGACTAATCAGCTAATTTTTGCATTTTCACAAAGTATGGGTTTTATTGTACAAACAGTAAAAAGATCGGAAAATATTTTTTTTAATTGTACACAACAGATTTTGCATATTCATTTTTAGTGACAACATTGTTTATCATACAATGAAAACTTATTTACTTATTAAACTAACTTCATAGTGATTAAATTCTATGTTAAGGTTCCAGCCTATTCACCAGTTTTATGAAGTTTTCACAGTAAAAAAAAATATTAACAGATACTATATATTTTTGACAAATAGTTAGCAGAGAAAAAAACATTAATTTCAAGTAGAAATGTCAACTGGAAATGTTTTATTTCTGTGAACAATTAAATAAAAAATGATGGTTTTAGCTCAGACATGCAACTTAATTTGTCATAACCACAAAATATGTTGAAATGAAGAAAAGTATTTCATAATTGTAAAGAATTGAAATTAACAACATACACTACTAATACATTATTATAAAATAAAAATTAAATGCTTGGTATACAATTTGCTATAAATAAATTTGAACAAGAAATTATACATGACAGATTTTACAGATATTGGCAACATGCAACTCACAGAGCTCGTCACCAACACTGAAAACTTTGTCTTTTCTGTGGATGGCTTTTCGCCATTTCTCCAAAAGTTCACTATCCTGGAATGAGTAGAATTGAAATGAACAACAAACAAAATATATATTTATAAAATGAAAATTTTATGCTAAGTATAAAATTCACTCTCAGATAACTTGTTACATTCCACAAACATATCAAATGAATTACAATCGCCCTGAAGGTAAATTTTTAATTAAAAATATGAAAGACATCAAAAACCAATACTTCATTATATATGTAAGTATGGCACATCTTTTGTTGATTAAGCGATTTCCTTTAGAGAAATAATTTCAGTAATTATTTATATTTGTTTGCATACAATAGAGCTTTATGAACACCTTTTTTTCTGATGGGATATAGGGATGATTGAAAAATAAAACAATCTTATTTCCGGCAGAATTCAAGCTGTCTTAACTTTGTGTTCGCTTAAAACACAGCAGCTGTATTTTAATCCCATCTTATATTAAATCTTATATTAAAACAAAACAATAATAATATTCTTACCTTACGAGCAGTAAACACACTAGGATTTCTCTATCGGGTTTCTCTGTTTCTTTTTTAGGCTGATCGATAGCTACTAGAACAAGCAGGTGCAAAACTTGTTGACATATTTGTGCACAGCATAAATTTAAAAAATTGTAAAACAATTTTCAAAAACACGCGTCCATATAACTCATATAACAATATCCACCAACATTATTCTAAAATATATTAAAACATTTTAGTACTTGCTATTTTTAATTAGAAATTTCAAAAATGACTGATTAAAAGCTTATAAAAAATTTAAATATGTTAAGGTTCAAAAATGTTGGTGGATTTTGTTACCTGAAGTATTGTAATCACATATAGTAAACAATTATTACTGTACCTTAATAATTTATTTTGACAGAATGCTCACAGTAGTTTACTGCAAAATGCTCGATTTTAAAAAAATTATTCCCTTTTTATGCATAAAAAATAATTTTATTTTTTTAATTACCTTGAAATATTGTATATATATATATATATATATATATATATATATATATATATATATATATATATATATATATATATATATATATATATATATATATATATATATATATATATATATATATATATAATAAACAGTATTATAGCCAGTTACTCAAAAAATTTCATGTAGTAAATCAAGCAAAAATCATGAGTAGTACATACAATCGAACATAGGTCTAAAAATTATGCGTTTAAAGGAACGAAAAAGTTACCACTCCCCTTAAGAAACTTTGCCACACAAATATGGTGGTGACATATCCTAATCAGGCCGAGACCTTTCGAAATATATTAAAGACATTAAATTCATGCAATATATCACTAAGTACGGTAGATTACAAAAACAAGCAAATGTTAACTTACCTTACTTAGCTTTAAATCTCCACTGTAAGCTATGACACTTAATTCTTTATCCACTACAGCGGAATATTTAATGTTTAGTGCTGGCACAAAAACTGCATAAATTATGAGACATACCCATTCATATTCAGTGTTACTTATTAGTGAATGATATACGGTCTCACGCAATTATGTATACCTTACAATATTATTTTGAGAAAGATTATCTATTTTTATGGGCAATATCTATTTGAGACTAATTTATTCACCACATGGGAGGCAGCATGCTCGAACTCTCAACCCATTTTTATACACTGCTGGCCACCCAAATTGCAACACCAAGAAATACAAGAGATATCACAACAAAATTTATTTTGTAGATAACATGCTGACCAAGTATCAAATTATTAAATTTATAGACGTCTGTGAAGTGTGGTTCCTGCCAAAATCAGTAGCCAGAGTAGCCGCCATTGCTGGAGATCACCGCTGCCACACGCCTCGGCATTGATTCAAAGAGACTTTGGATGAGTTCTTGGGGTACAGCAGACCAAGAAGCTTCCACACGTTGCAATTTCATTCCATTCTGCCGTCCACATCCTTCTGTCATCGCACCATTGGCGGCGGAGACGTCTGTGGTTCTGCGTCAAGGGTAGACAAAGCAATGGACGTCTTGCGGACAGACCACTCTGCTGTAAACGGCGTCGAATAGTACTCGCAGACACTGGATGATACGTTACAGACTGCATGTGCTGTGCTATGGTTCGTGATGTGACTGAGCGATCCGTCACTGCCATGAGCACAATTTGCCTGTCATCACGTGAAGTGGTGCGCTGAGGTGGATGCGATCGAACACGCCGGTCCGTCGTACCCTCCTGCATCCAACGATCACATATCCGCATTACAGTTGTTTGGTTTCGTCCAACACGACTACCGATTTCCCTGAAAGATAATCCACAATCTCGGTAGGCCACTATCCTTCCTCTGTCGAACCCGGATACATGATTAAAAGATGATCGCTGTTTTCGACGAGGCATAATTGATCGTTTTTTTTAAAAAACCACAAGAAAAACACAATTGCCGGACTTGAAATCGTCGAAATCTCCAAGCCTTAAATAGCGCTTTGAAGTGGCGCCACAGGCGCGCGTGATGTGCGTCTGCGCTGCAATTCTAATCATTTGCATATCTCACCTCCGCTAATGCATGCTGTAAATTTCATGCTATTTGCATGTTTCCTTCAGGGTGTTGCATTTACAGTGGCCAGCAGTGTAGTTTCTTTTGTAAAAAGGCACAGCACACAATGGAAGTATGGTAAAATGAATAATTAGTATTAGAAACTAATTCTCACAGCTGGTATTTCGAGGTGAGGTCCTTCGAAAAAAGCTGGATACTCCTTGCTAACTGTGGTGGAGATCACCCGGCGAACTATAAAGGCGGTTCTCGTCACCCCGACTTCATTAAAAAACAGAAAATAAAAACAATTAAAGACATGGGAAAAGTTAGTGAAGATAACGGGAGGGCAATACTTCATACTAACACCGTAAATACATTCACAACCAATGGCACTGAGTCAACTAAATCATTTAGTGCACTATTAAAAAACAAACAACAGAACTCTCCTTCCCCTGTAAATAATTCAAATCCAAACAATATTGTAATTACACCAACTACCATTCAAAATGTAAATACACCAAGCACAAATTTTTCTCCAAGTAAAGAAACTTTAAACCAATTAGACGAGTACATTGACAAATTAAAAACAATTGAGAGGCTCCTGCTAAGCATCCAAGCAACTTCCAACAATATCCAATTAAATGGATTATCTCAATTGGGGCTAGGTAATTTCAATCTTCCAGTCGTTATGACTGGCCCCTCACAGGCACCCTCTTCTCTCTAATTTCGAGGTCTGCAGTCAGAATACTGAGTTGGAACGCTGATGGGATTCATACCAAAATCCATAGCTGAGGGGCTTCTTATCTGATAATTCTGCTGATTTGGTTCTCGTACAGGAAGTTAAAGATCGTCACGCGAGGTATTTAAAAATACAAAGTTATAACCTAATTCACACACCGCTAGTTGATAGCAATAACAATACTCTCTCCTATGGAGGTACAGCAATCTATATCAAACGCAATATTAAATATGATCATATCCCTAGTCTTAATCTCAACATTCTTGAAAATACCATAGTCAAAATTTTTCCTACTCCCAATAATCCCATCTATGTTTCCAGTATATAGAGGCTGTTCGCACATTTTTTAGACGATTTTGGTAAGCGGTAATAAAAAATCGTTTCCTGCAAAAGAAATAATTGCAATTGTACTATGTTTTTAAAAGTCAAAATTATCGTCTGCAGCTTGAAAGTTTGTTTTTATTCAAATGGCGTTTTTAACAAGCAGTGGTTCGAAGGCTACATTTATGCTCTTTCCGAAGAGAAATATGTATACTCCGTTATCCAAAAACGATGTGAGAGTCATGGTTTTGTGATATCTAAAGCGTCGGTAGGTAATATGGTCAACAAGAAAGGAAAAAAACGTCAAATTGGAGACAAAAATTCCAAACAAGTATCCAAGGAAAAAACGGACATCTTCGACTATTGCAAAGGTACGTTGTTTAATGTTAAAAGAATATCCCCCTAGTCAAAGGACAGTTGCAAAATCATTAAAATGATCGGTGTCCACTGTAAACAAAATGATAAACGTTGATTTAAATCTTAAGAAAGCGAAAAAACGCAATGTGCATCGTCTTCTTCCAAATCATATCGCTGGACGCAGGACACGCTGCAGAATTCTATATGAGAAACACTTATCCAAAGAAAAATGGAAAACAATTGTCACAATAGATGAATCATGGGTGTATTTAAAGGATTGCAACAAAAAAAGAGCCATTTATTATCATAAAAGGGGAGAAAAAAATTTAAGTACATGGTTCAAAGAATCGAAAGAAAGTTTTTCTAAGGGATTCATGATTGTTGCTGGTTTTTCTCATAATGGCAAGTTAAAAATAAAGAGAGTGGAAAAAATGTCAAGATTAACTCCAAATACTATCAGGAACATATTTTATCGCCAATTTTTCTGAATGAAATACCATCGCTTTACCCACAGTGCCATCAATCTGTGAGACTCCATCAGGACAAAGCTAGCAGTCACACATCAAAATCCACCGTAAATTTCCTAAAAGAAATGGAACAAAAACCTGGTATCAAGGCCATACCCTTCACTGATATCCCTACTAAATCTCCTGATGTATCACCTATGGATTTTTGTGCTTTCGGACTTTTAAAATCTGAATTATCCAAACGTCGTTCCAAAACCCTTACAGGACTCTGGAAAGCTGTTCAGGAGGAATGGGATAGAATACCTCTTCTGACACTTCAAAAGGCATTATTATCCAGGAAATTGCGGTGTCGAAAGATAGTTCAGAATAAGGGATGTCAAATAGAACATTTAAAACACAAGAATTTTATGTAATTTAGTTTTGTGAATACAATATACATCGTCTAAAAAATGTGTGAACAGCCTCTGTATATTTAATAGCTGCCTTCACTAATTCTGTGTGTTCAAATTTACAAAATTTATTCACCCTGGGGGACAAAGTAATCCTGGCTGGGGATTTTAATGCCCATCTCCTCCGTTGGAATCGTGACTATAATAGGAATTACACTTGTCGGTATGGTAGGCAAGTTAACGATAATTGTACTGATAATGGTATTGACATAGCTTTCCCCCAATCCCCACCCGTTTTGGCTACTCAGGTTCTCAATCTGTAATTGATTTCCCATTTCTTAATCATATTAACTTTCCTTATGATATTAACACTATTAATGAACTCTCCTCTGACCATAACCCAATTATTCTAAATTTACATGCAAACACCCCACTTCCTTCCATCCTCACCCCCCCCCCCCCTCCTTAACTGGTCTGATTACACTAAATACGTTTTTAACTCTCCACCTCCTTTCAATAGCCTTGATAGTACTAATGATATAGATAAAGCTGTTACCTCCATCACCGACATTATTAATAATTCGCTTAGCTCTACCAAGACCCACATCCTTCAGAAAAACTATAACAAACTCCCCCTTTACATAAAAAACCAAATAAAAAATAGAAATAAGCTCAGGAAAATCTGGCAGCGTACGGGCGATCCGGCGGTGCTAGGTGAAATGCACTGGTTAAATGCTAGGATAAAAACTGATATTAAAAACTATAAAAGCAAAAAATGGACGGTCTTCATAGAGTCACTCTAACCTACGGATAACAGTATATGGAACTATTTAAAACGGATTTAAAAACCTTTCACCCCCCCCCCCTCCCTCCATTTAAATCCCCATCTGGTATTCTCACGAGCGACTCCGATAAAATTGAGGCCTTGGCAAGACAATTATGATAACCAGTTCTCTCCCCATAACAGTGTGTTTTGCCCAGATACCATACACAAAGTTGATGACATTCTCAGAAAATATTTTAACAATAGGCTCTCCGTAATTAATAATGATCCGCTAGAACCTGCCACCCCCTTTGAAATCCTGAACGCTATCAACTCGCTCCCCATTAAAAAAGCTCCCGGCCTTTAAATATAAATATTTCCTAATAGCCTGGGAAACGGCTATAATCATCCCAATAAAAAAACCTAGTGAAGACCCTGCAATTCCTAAAAATTACCGTCCAATTAGTCTGCTCTCCTCTCTTAGTAAGCTGGTTGAACACATACTGTGTAAAAGAATCAACAGGTTCCTGGATGATCATAGTGTCATTATAAACGCTCAATTTGGCTTCAGAGCCCAACACTCGACTACACATCAACTGCTCCGAGTGACGGAATTCATCCATGATGGATTTCAGAATCGGATGCAGACTGGTGCCATTCTCTTTGATATTGAAAAAGCTTTTGATCGCGTCTGGAACAGCGCACTAATTTATAAACTTGTCAAACTTAAATTGCCCTCTGATATTATTCAATTAATTCATTCATATCTACTTAATAGAACTCCGGTTAAAGTCCGCTACTCCAATTTAACTTCTACACGTAACATTAACGCAGGAGTTCCACAAGGTACGAAGCTCGGACCACTTTTGTTTAACATCTTTATTAATGATATTCCACACTCATGTTTGCGGACTACACGGCAATCTTAGCGAAGAATAGCAACATAGTATTAGCAACTTAGTATCCAATATTGGAAAATTTCTTAGAGCCCGCAGGGACTTAGCGCACCTCCTGTACTACAACCAAATGAGTATGGAAAATAAACTTTTATTATATAAGACTGTCCTTCGACCCATCTTGCTCTATGCTGCTCCGGTGTGGGGATCAGCAGCGGACACTCATATTCAAAGGCTGCAGACAATGCAAAATAAAACTGTACGTGGGATTAGGAAAGCCCCTTGGTACCTGCATAATGAAGTAATACATAGAGATATGACAATAGAACCTATTCGGCACCACATTAAGGAGCTAGCTATAAACTTTATGAAAACATCTATTCAGTTAATAATGAAGACCTTGCAAACCTCCCGTACTATGACCCTAGAGAGTTTCCTAGGTGTCCTAAGGCCACCATGGTTATTAACTCTGGCATCATTCCTGTGCGTAATAGTTAAATTTTTCTCCTCTTATTCTAAATTCCAAATTTCAATAGCCCAGCTACTTCTGGTTTCTGACCTGTCACTCCTGATTAATCGACCATAGGTTCACCTCGCGATTCCCTATCGTGCCAGCGTTAGCTGGAGGAAAGGGGGGGAGGGTGATAACTCTTCCAGCTGGTAAACCTTCCAATCTGGTAAACCTAGTAGGCTCCGCTACTCCTAATAACATCGCTACTCGCTATTGCTGGATTTCTGTCTGATCGCCCTTCTTTGTACTTTAAAATTTTTCTTGACCATCCTGATTTGTCATTTTATTTTTATTTATTTTTTTATTTATTTTCAACAATTTTCTCCCCAAAACCCCTCTAACTATCTAAATAATTTCTCTTAACCTCTAATTATAACGTAATTTAAGCTAACTTTTTTTAAAAATGTATTTATTTATTCTTTTCTTTTTTTTATTATTCATTCACATTATCAAGTCTACTATAATCTTGCTAACGGTAACCATGAAACATCCCACTGTTGATACCGAGGATAAGGGGCTAATGCTCTAAGGCTCCTCGCAAGCTTTTCCTACGCTGGATACCCACAGCGTGACGTCACAGCAGATTCACAAAAGAGCTGTGACACCTGAATTTCGAATATCTTGATCAGGCCAAGATCAGAATCAGATAGTACGTACATCTATGGCATACTTGAATCAATGGATCTTAATGAGAATTGAAGGCCTCCACTATCAGAACACCAACGAAAAGTTCGCCAATTAAAGACTAAGCAACATTCCCATTGGTTGACTGCTGGCCGAAAGGATTATTCAGTTCCAGCTGTTTGTTGGAGAAGGGATTGATAACCTATTCCCGAATTTTCCAATCCTGCTTGCTTTCCTCTTTGATTTCGCTACTCGCGCCTTACGGACTTCGGACCTACCGCCTTTCGTGTAACTTCGACTAACTTGTTTTTTATCCCAATCATATTCCAAATTTCCCGTCTTCTAGTTTTGAATTTTTTATTATTATTACTATTATTATTTATTTATATATCTCTTGTTTCACCCATTGTTTAAAATCTCCATTATCACTTAAGTTGCCCATGCCACATTGGTTACTCGTACTCGTTCTAGTTAATTAGTTGATTTTTCAACTAATTTATTTATTTTTTCTCCCTTAATCATTGTCAACACTATTTGTAAACTTGAGAACGGTTAATCTTATGTCACATACTAACCTTGATACTGAGGATAAGGAGCTCTTGTTCCCTGGTGCATCTATAGTGTTTTATGTCAATGTCAATGTCAATGTCAATGTCAATGGATTATTCGGTGAGTCGATATTTTCCAATTTTGCAAATAATTATCCTTATACGTAAAGAAGTACCCTAATAAAGAACTGAAGTTACAGTACAGAAAGAAAAACACCCAATCTGTAGGGACTTGGCCTTTGGTCTTGTATGACAATATCTGACGTTGGTAACGTTGCATTTTTGTCTCAGTAATGAATGCCGAAGCACACTGATGTCCTCAGTCACCTGCTTTGTATGATGGTTAAAACCAAGCAACCTTTCACTACGTTGTACCATATTCAAATCCTGGCCAAGGTTTGTATTCGTGGACTGTCCCCTCACAGGAAGAAATGTTGGTTCATCTCTCATAGATGCTCCATAGAGGAAACAACAGAAATCACGGTGTACATGGGTGAATGCTCTTAGTATTAGGGCCTGCTACATTTGAGAAAAAATGGTGTTAGCTGAAAAATGCTTCCTAATGCTGTTGATTTATAACTTATTCCCATGTCTCATTATTCAAATAAAAACAAAACTGGCTCATTGGAAGAACTTTCTTCTGAGCGAGTTAGCAAAGAAATTCTGTATGTTTAAGTCCAAAATAACACAGATTCTACATATGGTTATCAGTATCGACTGGACCCCGAAGAGAAACTTTTTAATCTTTCTCAACACGTCTGCTTCTCTCCATGCAAGACTCGCATCGATATTTTATGCCTTGTGGGAGGTTGTTCATAAGCTGTACGAGTAACAATTGTTACTCCTACTGTAGAGCTCTTTTCAGCTCCGGAATGGTCCCTGCAGAGACGTAACGGGAATCATTACTTCTCATTAGTGCATCCTACGTTTTTCCAAATGGGAATCACACCTGGATATTGACTGTCACGGCAAATCGCTAGATATCTTCACTTAGGAGAATCAAGCTCGCATTGGTGACGGTGTGTATTTTCATCCTTGATACAAATTCGCAAATAGATTCGTATATTCGGATATTCGTAAATTACTTCACCAAATGATTGTCACCTGATATTTTTCTAATAGTGTTTTTGAACGAATTTCTCCAAAATAGTCTTGAACTACTGCTGTTACAGCAAATGATTAGTATTATAATTTCTGTTTCTAAGATATCTGCACAGAATACGAAGTTGCTGTGTCTTTTGTCCCTTTTGGGGGGAGGGGGGTCAATAAATCGAACTAGAAGTACTAATTGTATGAATTCTTCAACCTTTGAGTCTTCTATTGATACTGTTCTCCGTTTCTAATGCTACTTAAATTTCTTTTAACAACATATATTTTAACTATCGATTAACTCTAAAGTAAAATTAATCTCTTACGTTACGAGGAATACGGCATATACTTGGATTTTTCTTACCTTCTAATTTTAGTTGTTTTATATCACTGACATAGCCACTTAGACAACCTTGAATAAAACACCAACCACACGTCATTTTTAAAGTTAAACCACACATTTTTTTTTGAAAGTCTACTTTCAGATTCCGAAAACAGAATTCAAAAATATTCATTAGGGATCCGTCATTAGAAAAAATACTTCGTCATTCATTAAAATTGGATCTTACGATTTGCGAGGTCTACTGATGCATCGTCTTAAACCTCAAATCATTTGGAATTTTACCGTAGGCAATCTCTTTCAGCTTATTGCTTTCAATGTGTAACCCTAACAGCGCTATAACTAACCCGAAACAATAAAAACACCACCTCTTTCTCTACAGGAAACTTCCAAAGAACGGAACAACTATTATATTTCAATTAAACTTTTCTTCTAATTCTGGTGGCAATCCAGCAACACGTTAAAAAATTCTAAGAAATAAATGGTTAGATATGTATTTGGTTGAAAGGCAAAATTTACACATTTAACGACTATTTTCTTTTAGATTGCTGCAAAGCTTGTCGAGACCATCAAAACAATTGGACTGCTCTGGGTGGTCACACAGCTTACCACAATCTCCAAACGTACTTCAAAAGATAAAGAGAACTTGGGCCCTCGCTTCTGCCTCGGTAGAGTATTGACGTACTTTTTCTGCTGGTGTGAAGCCTCGCGTGTGACCCACGTGTTTACGCTGATTGTGCTTTTCTCTTCGGTTGCTTTTACTTGTCTGTGCCCTTACAGGGATTAATTAATCCTCCGTATGTGTGACGGGCCTGTTCTAGTGACAGCCTTCATTACGGTACTAAATTGGATAACAATAGATTGAATCTTAACGACAAAATGGAAACTTATATGGATACAGAAAATACGGCGATCTCTAGTAGTGATGTGCTTCTAAAGGGTGGTATAAATGGATTCCGACCGGAACTGATTCCTGAAGTGATAAGACGACTAGAAGAATGCAGTGTGCGCATGGATTATAAAAACTACGCTGACCAGATCTCACGGATTACAGATTTCTTAAAGGACTTTTAAACCAATGACTGACTAGCTCTGGAAACGTCTATTATCCAGCGACGACGATATTGAGAGGTATATGGCATTGATTACTGAGTTCTGGTATTCATGTAGTGTTAACAGTAATTAATATTATTTATCACATATTGATATAAATATATGTTGCCTATTAAACGAAAAAATCTGGGAAAACTAAGTTTTAGTGATAATGATGTTAATGGTACTGAGAATATGATAATGAGAGGGAATTCCGAAATCCAAAAAGCTTGCGAAGAAATCCTTGGTAGAGGAAGTAAGGGAAAATATTATCCGTATAAAAAATCGCTAGATATACTGAGAGACGAGAGTGGAGGGAATAATGATGAAACAAAGGTAGATACAACCCTGAAATTAGGTGCGCAAGCACCAAGGGAGAAGAAGCCAGATCCCTTTTGGATCTTGAAAAGTCAGGATAAAAATGGAAAAATATAACGCAAGAAATCAACACAGTTGTGAATGATGAACTTCAACTTCGGACTCAGGGAAAAGTAGTTAAAGTTTTTTCCTAAAAACATCACTCAGTTAGAAGTATACAGAATCTTCTAATGCACGTGAAATCAAATTCTTGCAATGAATCCAAGGGGAAGAACCCCACTAAAAATTTTAATCAAAGGTATCCTTCTGATATCCCGATTGAGGAAGTAAGAGAGGAACTGATTGCCCTGGGTTATTCATTCAAAAGGTAGCACAACTCAAATGGTTTAAAGGCAAATCAAAATTACCAATTTTTCACTGTAACCTATTTCCTATAACAAAACCAAGAAACTAGGGATTCCTAGGTTTTATTGTAAGGGTAGAGACACATAAATTTAAGGGGGAGCGAAACAATGCTATAATTGTTTTGAACTTCACCACAGTAGCGATACTTGCCAAATGGGATGCACGATGCTTAAAATGGTGGTGACAGCCACAAGACAAATCAATGCCAAAAAGCCACAAGCCGAGAAGGCTAAGTGTGCAAGACGGTGGGGGAGATCATCCTGCCAATTATAAGGGCTGTTTTCGGCCACCCAATTATCTTAAAAAGTAAAAAACAGCAGATACAATCATTAGAGAGATGTAAGAAAAGATCAATGATGATAATGGTAGGTTAATCCTACAAACCAATTCTGGAAAACTTGTTTCAAAGGGCAGAAAGCTGCCCAGAAAAAGGACTACAGTGCACTTTTTAACCGCAAAACAGTTTTGCTACCCCCAACATAGCAACTGAAAACTGGTAATAGTGTAGCGGTCCCCGTTATCACCCCATGCAATAACAGATTAGTCCAGCGATATTTCAGTTGAAAGACTTGAAAGGGTCCTCGATAAACTTCTTGCATTGAGGCTGCAATCTCAAAAATACGAAACCATGCTAGAGAAACCGTATAGACTTCATGGCCCTTATGGGCTTGAATAGTAACTCCCAGCTCTAGCGGCTGGTTCCCAGGGGGCGCCCTCTTCTCTTTAATCTCTCGTAAGCAGTTAGGATACTGATTTGGAACGCTGATGGCCTCCAAACCAAGAGTGACGAACTTAAGGATTTCTCATCGATAACTCTGTTGATTTGGTCCTGGTACGGAGGTTAGAAAATCGCCATGCGAGGTACCTTAAAATCCAAAATTATAATTTAATGCACACGCCACGTGTTGACAGCAGTAATAATAGTGCCCTACCTTATGAAGGTACAGCAATCTATATCAAGAGAACATTAAATTTGATCATATCCCCAGTCTAATCTGAATATTCTTGAAAAACACCATAGTCAAAATTATCCTACCCCCAATAGCCTATCTACATTGCTAGCATCTATCTCAGGGCAGCTTATAATTTTTCGGCCAGATCTTGATATTCAAAATTTATTCTCCCTAGGTGATAACGTTATTCTGTCTGGAGAGTTTAATGCATACCACCCACGCTGGAATTGCACGTACAATAGAAAATTTTCATCTGTCGGTATAGAAGGGAAATTAATGAAATACTGTAATGATAATAGTATAGATATAGCTTTCCCACCCACCCCTACCCGTTTCGGCCACTCTGGTTCTCAGTCAGTCATTGATTTTGCTCTTTTAATATATTAAGTTTCCTTATGACATTACCATAATAGACCGCTCTTCCTCTGACCATATTCCAATCATTTAAATTTACATACTAATAATCCCCTCCCTTCATATACTAAAACCCCCCCCCCAGTTCTTAAATTGATGACTATACTAATAATGTTTTTAACTCACCCCTCCTTTCAATAGGTATTAACTGCAAAGAGGATATAGATAAAGCTGTTACCTCCATCACTGACAGAGCGATAATGCGCCTAGCTCTGCCAAGACTCACATTCCTCCAAATAACTATAATAACTCCCACTGTACATTAAAATCGCAATTAGAAATAGAAATCGAATTAGGAAAATTTGGCAGCGTACAGGCGACCCTTGGCAGATTAACTACTAAAGTCAGTTTCCATTCTCCCCCGACCATGTCTTTTGCCCATACCTATTGATAAAGTTGACGACATTCTCAGACAGTTTTACACAACAGGCTGTCTTCTATCAATAACGAACCTCTTGAACCCACCACCCCTGCAGAAATTCAAAATGCCGTCGTCTCGCTTCCTAATAATAAAGCACCTGGAATTGATAACATAATTCTGCTATAAAAAACTTACCTATAAATTACGTTAACATTTTATATGAGCTCACTAATAAAATTTTCGAATTTAAGTACTTACCAATAGCATGGAAAACTGCGATAGTTATACCGATTAGGAAACCTAGCGAGGATCCCTCCAATCCAAAAAATTATCGTCCCATTAGTTTACTCTCCTCTCTTAGCAAGCTGGTTGAACATATACAGTGTAAAAGAATTAACAAGTTCTTGGATGATAACAATAACGTGATTTCTTTTTATGGTACTTTAAATAAATTTATCGTCACGTGCATAACAACTAAATAGACAAAAAAAAAATTTCTTGCTAATGCGGCAGACGATCGGACATATTAAAATACAGTAAAAGATATTATGTTCCTTAAACTGTATTATATTAACTGTACTATATTATTTAGTATTCTATTAGATTTAATTTGAATATTTCTTCTACATTATTTTGTCTATAAAAATATCCGTTCCTATTTTTTATAAATATATTTTTTGTTTTTTTTACATCAATTGTATACATTGATCGTCGTATTTATTATATATATATATATATATATATATATTTATTTATTTATTTATTTATTTATTTATTTATTTTGGCATTATTTGCATACATTGGCCGTTATATTTAATTTGAATGTACTCCGTAGCGAAGTGCGGGTTTTCAGCTAATTAATTTATATAATATCTTGTTTCACCCCTTGTTTAATTTCTCCATAATCATTTAAGTTAGCCTTGCCACATTGGTTACTCGTACTCGTTTAGTTAATTAGTTGATTTTTCCACTAATTAATTTATTCTTTCTCCCTCAATCATTGTCAACACTATATGTAGACTTGAGAACGGTTAATCTTATGCCACATACTAACTTTGATACTGAGGATAAGGAGCTCTTGCTCCCTGGTGCCTCTATAGTGTTTTATACATGAAGCTACAGAAGGACGGGAATTCTTCGAAAAATGGACCAATTATGGTCGCTCACCGGCAGATGACGCGACATGTCAGAAAAGTGTCGATTTTTCATTGCGTTGTATGGCCGTGCGGTTTTTAAATCATTTAAAAAACTTTTAAATACACACATATATAGTGTGTGTGTGTTATAATTATATATAATAATATATATAATATATATATAATATAGATTATATATGTATGTATGTATTTATTATATGTAATATATGTATATAGTATATTATATATATTATATATATATATATATATATATATATATATATATATATATGTATATGTAATATATATATATGTATATATGTATATATATTATATGTATGTATATATATTTATATATATATATATATATATATGTATATATGTATATTATATATATATGTATGTATATATATAATATATATATATATATATATATATATATATATAATATATATATATATATTATATATATTATAATATAATATATAGATTATATATCTATATATATATATATATATATATAATATATATATATATATATATATATATATATATATATATATATATGTGTGTGTGTGTGTGTGTGTGTATATATGTATATATATATATATATGTATGTATATATATTTATATATATAATATATATATATATATATATATATATATATATCAGGAAAATTCTGTGGTGGTTGCACTCCAACATAGACAACATAGGCACTTAACATAACGATAATACAAACAATTTTAATTAATAATAAAATCATTACACTCAATAAATAACTTACACATCACAATACATAAAACAAATTAACAAAAAACTTCCTTTTTCAGCTCCCCGGCAAATAACTTACTAACAATTAACACCTTTAGGTTCCCAATTTTAACTAACATTATTAAAACACTAACTGGAAAAAAAAGGTACTAGACCACCAAAAATAACTTGCTAGGTTTCCCTCCCTTTATTCCCCATTTAGGTTGTGCTCTGTTGCCGGCCCAACAACTACTACTTGGCTTAAATTCTTTTGGCGCTAACACCAGTGGACTAGTTAGGTGAGCCCGCCGGGGTCACGGCAGAAGAGGATTGTGTTCATCTAGTCTCCTATGTGGAAATTCTTCTTTTTAGGCAGGGGATTCTAAAATTTTAGTTTCGGTCAACGTAAAAGCTATAGAAGAAGGTATGGCAACAAAGTCCAAAATAACATGCAACTATGTTAACGTTGTAACTTCCAGCAGGTTTATTTGCAGTAATTTCTACTTCAACGCCAGGGGTTGTTCGTAAGTATTTCTTTATTCCATCTCATCCATTAATTATTCAATCCTGCTGTCAACCTACTTTAGTAAGCCGTAGTTGAGCCTAACTCATGCTGACTTACCCCTCATTCTTCTTCACCTTTTTTCTGACAGCGTTAATTTTTTATTTTCCGGCTTAAGTTTAGTTCAATTAGAATTCTTTAGTTGATCTGAATGGTCCAGATTGTAAAGATAGGATTCCCCGAGGAGGAACTACTCAACACTTGTGGTGAGTAGGGATTCCAGAGGCAAGGTAGGGTTAAGGTTAGGACCTGCTATGATGAGCGAAATGGCACGGGACTTGCGTAAGCCAGGAGATTTGGTCTTGTCCTAGGATTCTGACCTATCGACTGCAGCCTTGCTAGGTTAGCTGGGCCCTCCCTGAGATGGTCCAACCCTAGAGGTCACGGTCCTCGTCATTGGAGTGGTGCCCTTTGGCGAATTCAGGACACGCCGGCTCACGACGGTTCCATAGGGTGGGTTGCACAGCAACGATGAGGTTTTAACCGTGTTGCTGGTTCTGCGCCCAGGGTTGCGACTGTTCCCTCTAAAAATCGACCATTCCCAATTTAGGCCAGGTCGTCTCCTATTTGGGATTTGCAACGATGCCGTCTTCTGTAATTAAATTTTTTATAGTCAGTGCCAGCTCTGCTATTACTAATTTCTGTTCCTTGTCTTCGCGCATTCGCTCACAGCCACTAAAGTTGTGTCGTCGTTTCGTTTGGGCCTTCTTCTTTTTTTTACCACCTTCTTTGTCCATTACAATCTTGTTGGTTGGTGGTTTCGAGTGTCCTCCGGCAGAGCCTGCTTGTCTTCCAAATTAATAGTTAACTATTCTTCTGGCACATCCGTCTGTTCTGCTTGGAGCCCGACAGTGCGGCTTCCTTTGTGCTGTGTGTTCTGGGGCCTGTGCGTGTGGGACCTTGTCTGGGTCGTGCGTGGAGTGGTTGCCTGCTGCGGGTCTATCCGCACCGTCGGGATTTACCCAGTGGGGCTTCGGCCAGGTCGGGCCCGATGCGTGCTTTTTGGGAGTCTGGAGACACCGTGAATAGAGCATGCTGAACAGCTGCGTTATGCACCGCCACACTGGTCCTGCACCGGGTATTATGGTATGGGGCGGTATTGGATATCACTCTCGCACACCTCTAGTACGCATTGCCGGTACTTTAAACAGTCAGCGCTACATCTCCGAGGTGTTGGAGCCAGTTGTCCTTCCTTACCTTCAAGGCTTGCCCACAGCCATATTTCAACAGGATAATGCGCGACCACACGTGGCACGCATTGTCCAACGGTTC
>OU015494.1:69569446-69586946 GCA_907164885.2 Dolomedes plantarius | reverse complement strand
ATTAAAAACTAGTAATTTCTTAATTCAACAATCTTAACATTAAAACTATAATTCCTCACTTTACTATTCCAAATTACAAACACCTTTTTTAATTCCGATGAAACAGGTAATTCCCTTTGGCATTCGCGTTAAATTCCATTTTAAAAATCTAACATTATTCTAAATTCCCTTGGGCGTACGAGCTAACTTTCGTGTTTCAAATCTAAGTCCTAAAAGGCCTCTAGTGGAAAAAATTAAATGGCGGCCTGTTTTAAATGAAAACTAAACTGGCGTAGCGTGGGCAGAAAATTAAACGCTGTAGCGCATTTGTCACGACCTTTCTTAACTTTAACCAATTAAACCTACTACGATCACATGACGAGATGAGGTTAGTAAGGTTTGGGATCACGGTACATGTACGCTTTTTGATCATGTAACTGACTTGGAAAGACGTATTCTCCGTCTAATAAAGATGTAATAAATTAACGTTGTGGGTGTTTTATGTGTCCGAGGGTGAGATGAAAAGCGGAAAGGAAATTACACATGTGATGCACGGCCGGGCGACAAGTCATCCATCTTTACCTCAAAAAGAAATACCACTCGGGCCTTCCTTCGTCGGCCCGCGCCCGTGCTATTACAAAAGTCGGCTGGAATACCTCCCCTCGGATACAGACCGTGAGTTGAGCCGCCATCAATACTTTTCAACGGAGAAAAAACTCCCCTATCTTACCATGTGACATTGATAACTTTACTCGAATACAATATTGTGCTGTGTGTGTCGCGTACAATCCCGTGGATTCCACGAGTGAACTTTGATTGAATCTGACAATTAAACTTTGTGTCAAAGAGGAGTTTCATTTCCGGATTAAATTAAGCAAAGATGATGTCGCTGACTTCGGAGTGGGATTACCTACTATTAATGAGTTTCAACGACGAGTTGTCGACCACCAGTGTTAGTTTTGTGTACTGCAATATGAATATTTTTCAGTCGTCGAATCATGTGAACTTCCGAAGTTTCGTGGCAGAGATTTCGTGAAAAAATATTTTCAGATTATGTGAAACGTCGATTTTCAATAATCGTTGACCTGGGGATAAAATATCCCGAGAAAGTCTGCGAAAACATATGCTGTGTGCAGTGGAATAATCTGTTTGGATACAAACGTGCGAAGTTTTTGAATTTAATTGACTGGAAATTCACTTTTATGAAGAGACTGTCATCTAGTGTCATCTCCAATTGGATACTAGTTCTAGGACTATTTCGAAATAAAAACTGTCACCTTAGCGGACTAGCTAAGCTAAGAACTTCACCAAGATAAATTCAGCCGAGCTGCAGATGTAAATATATGAAAATGTGTATAATTAATTTGGAAATACTAATGGTGAAAATTAATAAGGATAATGGTAAAGAGTGTGAATAACCGCTTCAATTGGTAAGCTAAAATTTACGAATTATTGTTAAGGGTGAAAATTTTAATATTAATAGATATTGATAAAAATTTATTATAAATGTGTTTCGGTGGTGAAAGTATGTTCAAATTATTGATTTAATTAAGTACCTATGATAAAAATAATCGATAAAAAGTAAAACGAAAGTAAGAATCATGGTGTTTAAAAACGTGTATTTTGTTTTTGCTTTTAAAATGTTTCATTTTGATTTTCATTTTGATGGAATTTTAAGAGTATATTGTTTCATATTATAAGATTATTTGAATTAAAGAAAATTTTGAGACTTTATAGTGATAAATTTATTATAAGTGTGTTTTTAGTGTAATTTTATAATATTTCTATGTTCTTTTTCTGATAATGAATATTTTAGAGTTTTAAAAAATTAATGATCCTTGGTTACGTTAAACTGAAATATTAAATGAGTAGAGTAATGTTACAATAGTATCTAATTTAGCACGCAGTTCTGAATCGTAGCGCGGAGAAAAAAAAAAAAATAACGTAAATCATTTCCGTTTTCGAGCGCGTTGTATTACATTTCGAAGGTCGCCGCCTCCGCAATAAATTTAAATGCTCAGCATTAGTTTTGTAAACACGCATCACGAAAAGAGCCAAACTTGTTTGATTCATTTGACCTAGAATTTTGCGACTCTAAAATTAAACATATGATGCCTGTGGGTTTTGGTTTTGGAAATATCTGCAGGGATAACATAGTAATTTTCAGACATCAAGAAAATTTTATAATTTAAGTACTTTGACATATTCCATTTGATGTTGAGGACCATCGTAAATTGTTCTACGATTTAAGTAAAGGAGATTTCTGGAGGTTCAGTCGAAGTTAAAATTCGTGTTACGATTTTCATATAACGGAACGTTTTTATAACATGACTTAGGGTGCCAAAAAAACCACAATTGGAGAATTGAAAACCATTGTATGTTATTTGGTTCATCCGCCCCAGAAATTCTCGAATAGAAATAATGAAGAAAAAATAAATAAATAGAAAAAAGAATATTATAATGAGAGATATTTTTTGGAGAGTTAATACAAATGATGAATATTTGGGAACTTTACAGCGAGGATTCATACCAAAATGTGATATAAGAAAGAAAAATTAATTTTGGTTATCGATTTCATGATTAACTTAAATAAAAACTGAGATGGGTATTGGTAAAAAGAATTTTGATTATTTGTGGTCAATTAATAGAATAATAGTTTGAAATTTGAACATTACATTAATTATGGCAATTGCTAGAGAATATTAAGGTATTATTAGTGTTATTATTAGTATTAGGAGTATTTTATTAGTGTGTGTTTAATACTTTCATATGTTGTGTATTTTGGATTACTATTGAATATAAAATTGATAGACCAAACTTCACACTAAACGAGATTCTGAAATGTCCATGCTTGCAGATTAAGATATTCTAATGCACCAGAGAACTTAAAAACTACACCACTGAAATCTGACAAACATTAGATCCATTTTCTTTCTTTTCTATGTGATGCTTAACATCATTATATTTTTTTTAAATTGATATAATTAATTATGTGTTGTCCTACGAAAGATATAAAAAAAAAACTGTCTAACTTAAACTTCTCTTAAGAATACGATTAATGGGAATTTTTTTTGATCTCAATTTAAACACCGACTATGACAACTCTAACTTCTTTGACCTTTCAGTAAATTTCCTATTCTTGATACACTTTCCTATCACCCAACTCTACAGCGCGTGGATGCCGTCCCAACTGTTTAAGATCTTTTTAAATTTTTTTTGCTATTTGTTTTAATTCATCAACTCAGTCACTTAAAGTGCTGAAGTTCATATGCTTGAGTAATGACTAAAACAGGCTGGGATGGCCACTCCTTGTTGTCCTCCCATTCTATATATTAGACTCCCAACAGTATGACAACTGCACTTTTCCTTTTTCTCCGTCTGTGTCTCTATGCAAGATGCTGGTTTCCAACGCAGTCATATTCTGTCGGAGATTTACGGTTGTCCACTGTACGGCTAAAAGACTCTTCCTCCTTATTAGTCAGAGAACCATATGGAGAAAGAAACCCACTTGTTACACCAACATAAACACAACCCTCACTGCTTAGAGGTAGAATTAAAGAATTTGAGACTAAGAGTTGGGAACACACATCAACAAGGTACCTTCAAACAAGGAAATGGATCCACATAAACTTATAATAAATGTACAAAAAAGAATAGTAGATAAAATAATTTGAAAATAAAGTGAACAGTATTGAGAATAAATAAAGTTAGAATAAATATGAATAAGTATAATTAAAGAATATTGAATAGAATTTTGGAATATAATATTGTCCGAAATAAATGATTAAAGAAATAGTGAAATGAGAATAATAAGAAATATAAAAGATATTAAAAGAGGATTTTTGTTGATACAATAAGTAATTGAAATAAAGGAGATAATGGATATTAAGAAGAAATAATGAGATAAAGATACGAAAACATAGATAATGCGTGATATGTTTTGTAATTTTTATATACAATTGATATATTTGAAGTGTGATTTCATTAAATCTTGTGATTTGTAATTGAAGTGTAGTTTTTATTATAAACTGTGATTTTATTATGTAACTAAAGAACTAATTTTCTTTATATGTAAACAAACCAAATAATGTTATGTTTTATGTACTCTACTGTTGGTGAAGCAGAAATAAGAACAGCAACACAAAAACCTGTGATTTTTTTTTAATTGGTGTTTTTTTCCTCAACATACTAATGAACTGTGAAAGGACTAAAAATGTTGCACAGAATAACATTACAAATAAGTAAATTAAAAAATTTTTTTGGGACTCACTCCATAGTAGTGAACGTTGAGGAAGAATTTTTGAATTTTTCATCCTGTTATCAAAGACAACTTCATTTACTTAATTTTTGTTTGTTTTTGATATTTTATTACTATGTTTTTGTTATTCTGTATTATTCAAATCGAGATGATAGTAATATTGTATTAAATGTATGTTCCAGTGAAAATTTTGGTAGTTTACAATTTTTGGTTATGTTTAATTGATTTTTTTTTTTCGAGATTTTGGTTGTGTGGGAGGACGTCCCTATTCAACAGGTTTCAAATACAGACTTATGTAGAATCTTCAATTTAATATTATGTGTCCTTCTTTTTAGTGATTTGAGTATATATTTTTCAGTAAATTTGATAATGTTGCTATGTCAGCTCATCACGTGACTTTACAAAAATTTTTTTGCAATTTAACTTAATTGAACTTGATACGTTAACCTTATTCCAATTTTTTAATGCCCATTCTTGTCACTCATCTGAGTGAGTCTGCCCTCCAAGCAGGCATTGTAGGTCAGCACTCTTCTCGGACGGGGGGATATTCTATAATATTAAAAACTAGTACTTTCTTAATTCAACAATCTTAACATTTAAAAACTATGAATTCCTCACTTTAATATCCAAATTACAAACCCCTTTTTAATTCCTTGAACAGGTTAATTCCCTTTGGGCATTCGCGTTAAATCCATTTTAAAATCTAACAGTATTCTAAATTCCCTTGGGCGTACGAGCTAAACTTTCGTTTGTCAAATCTCAAGTCCCTAAAAGGCCTCTAGTGAAAAATTAACAATGGCTGCCTGTTTTTAAAAATGAAACTAAACTGGCGTAGCGTGGGCAGAAAATTAAACGCTGTAGCGCATTGTCACGCCTTTTCTTAACTTTTAACCAATTAAAACCCTACTACGATCACATGACGGATGAGGTTATATAAGGTTTGGGATCACGTACATGTACGCTTTTTTGATCATGTACTGACTTGGAAAGACGTATTCTCCGTCTAATAAAGATGTAATTAAATTAACGTTGTGGTGTTTTATGTGTCCGAGGGTGAGATGAAAAGCGGGAAAGGAAAAGTACACATGTGATGCACGGCCGGGCGACAAGTCATCCATCTTTACCTCAAAAAGAAATACCACTCGGGCCTTCCCTTCGTCGGCCCGCGCCCGTGCTCTTACATATATATATAATATATAGATATATATATATTATATATATTATATATATATATATATATATAATAAGTATATAACATATAATATTATATATACTTATATCATGCATGTATATACATATATATATAATATGTGTGACAGTGACAACCCGCCGAAATCAGTGAAACCCCGCCGAATTTTTACACTAGGGAAAACGCGTTCTAACTGGGAGCGCTAGGAAAACCCGAATTCACTAGGTAAACGCGTTCTAACTGAGAGCGCTAGGGAAAACCCGTTTTCCCTAGTTAATGCCGGTTTTGTTCAGTTAGAACCGCTTGAATATGGATTTGTTGCTTGTGCAATTTTCCAAAGCAAGTGCAGTCGTTTAGTTTTATTCTTGCAGGAACGTGCTTGTGCTGTTTGATTTATTTACGATGAGTAAAGAAAATGTTAATGCTTTTGCGCTAAAAATTGGAAAAATAGATTTTCTTGAACAATACAGTTATTAAGTAGAAAACAAAATAACTTTAATGTTATAACAAGTGATGAATCAACACTTTTATCAGAGGTTGAAGAAGCCAATCTGTCGTTAGCAAGACTTCTGTTCAATGCCACAGATTAAAAAGGTTTGACATTCTTGAAATCAGTGGAGTAAAAAAAGTTGGTTTCTTCAATTGAGCCCATAAAATATTATTTACCAGTTGAAGAAATTTTTGATGTTATCGAAAGTGCGCATGTGGCCATGTTCCCATTCCAAATGTTGATAGAGCGAAAGCGGACTTGCGAAATCTCATCGTTGTAGTGCTTGAATAAAATAAAGATGGCCTGTACAAAATTGGTACGAAAGATGGGTTGTGAACAAACTATATTCGAGATAAGAAATGATATTTAAACTTAATTAGTTCAGTATTTATTTATAAATATATGGTTATTATTTATATAAACTTTAAATTATATACGTAGTTATACAGGAGACTACAGCTAATCAGGAACGGATCCTAACAAGTCGTTAGGGGGGTGGGGGACAAGGTCGTAGCCGGTGAATTTATTTTTTAAGCAGGGGGGGGAGAGCAAAAAAAAAAGGTTGAATGAGTTTGAAAAACTGATTTCTCAAATTATAATAGAATAATAGTATTTTGGCATAATACCTCTAGCTCACTAGCTGAAGGGGGGGGGGGGGGGATCGCCCCAACAGCTCCCCCCCTGCATCCACCCCTGCAGCTAACTGTTGACAGAAATTTAGCAGTATTTCATTAAATATTATATGTAGTAACTATTAGGTGTATGTGTTATAAATAAGCATTAAATTTAGGTATTACATTAATTTTCTTATGTTCATAAATTAAGAGTTGACTTCAAACCAAGATTGAAAATGTGTAATTTTTGTACAAGTTTAATACTAAAGTTTATCATATTCACTGATTTTAAGACCTGAATTAGATGTATCGCCACAAATTTTCTTGACTCAGAGATCGAGTACTGGATCAGGAAATTTCGCTGAGAACAGCAGCAAGAAAAGGAGCTGTAGAAACTGGACAAGGGTTCGTCCGCTGCTCTTGTAAAAAATATTGTTCTTCAAAGAGATGTTTCTGTATGAAAAATGGTTCTCTTTGCAATTCAAAGTGTCACAGTAGTTTGCCTTGTCGAAATAAGTAATTCATAATAACGGTTACTGTGTTAAACAATATCCAAATAAAGACTTTTATCTTCAATGATAGGTTTTTTCCTCAAACACTGTTTTACTAAGTATAGTTTGATTTAAATTAGAACATTTTATATCATATATTGTTGAAATAATAACATAATTGTTGATAGATACAAATAATATTGTCTAACAAATCAGTCAAAACCCGAATAAAACGGGTTTTCCCTAGCGCTGTAGTTAGAATGCGTTTTTTCCCATTAATTCGGGTTTTCCCTAGCGCTCTCAGTTAGAACGCGTTTTCCCTAGTTAATTCGGGTTTTCCCTAGCTCTCCCAGTTAGAAACGCGTTTTCCCTAGTTAATTCGGGTTTTCACTGATTTCGGGTTTTGACTGTAACACATATATATATATATATATAATATATATATATATATATATATTATATATACAGTGGAATCTCGATCGATCGTTTTCGGATCCATCGTTTTTTCCGTACGTGTCGTTCATTTTATCCAGTCCCAACGATTATATTGCTTTGTTAATTTTCAGGATCTATCGTTTTCCGCATTTATCTTTCATTTCAATCGGTCCCTTGAAAACGATAGATCGAGATTCCACTGTATATATAAGTAAATAAATAAATATATATATATATATATATATATATATATATATATATGACAGGCAGCGTGTTTGCTTCTGTGTAGATTCAATTTTATGCAGTCACGTCCATTGCTGAATTGGGCGAGTGGTAGGCCTTTTAAAGAAATAATCCAACTCGTATTAACTCTGCCTTTATTAAACATCGTAAGTTCACCACTCTCCAGGTTGATTTCCGCGATTAGCCATTTTATATTCTACTCGGCCACGACTGCCGCGGGCTTTCCGCTCTCCAACGAGATTTTCCTCCCAATCTGGCGCGTAAAACTCAATTCCCTCCGAGCTCCTGCTGTACGCGCATGTGCAGACTTCAAACTTTTTGTCCTCTGAACTTCAATACTGCTGAACATGTAATTTTGACTTCGCACCCAACCTTTACATTTCTAAAAATAAATCTTCTAGTCTTGAATTATTCGCTTTGCGCTCAAGTCGCCTCTAAAGATGATTTTCCCCACAGCAAAATACGCGCGTTTTGTAAATGACATATTAGATATTATTATTTTAAGCCCCCTCTTCCCGTACTTCTCAACTATATTTTGACAGTTCAGTTATGTTTTGACAACTTTCCCCCCGTCCCTCTGAAGGCGTGCAGACAAAGAGTAGCTAATTTTCTGCAGCACGTCCTCAGAAGAAAAATCAACTAAAGTTAAATTAATTAATCACAACTGAAAATTGCTGTGCAGGGCGGTACCTTCCCCACACAACAACTTAGAGAAACCCAACAGCATTATTCCTAAATTTTCCCTAAAACCCTTACATTACTCTTATATCTATTCTGGATGACCTGGAGCAGTGGTTTTGTAAAAATACAGTGCATATCATAACAACTTTACATCGAAATGGTCTTGAGTCTTGAAAAAAAATATATGTAATCATTGGTAAATAAAAACAATAGGAAACAGAGGTATTATCTGAAAATCTCACTTAACATACAAAAATATATCACACAAGCCTATTAAAATATTATTCGCAAATTTCACTGGTCACTTGGACGGTTATTACAGTCTATATAAGTAAGTCTCTACCCTTACCAGATGCATACTCTGATCCTGAGTAGAAAATAGTTTACAGTTATACAATCTGTCCAGTCACTCTCACAATTTTAAACAGTTCCAGTTTAAATCAGTTACAGATATATTTAGGCTTATTACATAAATTATGGTGGAATGTGAAAATAGACATACATAAAAAAGAACAATTAGAATGATAAAAAAAAATAAACTGGCGCGGTCTACCGACGTTTTTGGAGGCCTCCTTGACAAGGTTGTCCCTGTAAAAGAAATACTCAGAGACACAACATATTAATAATTGACAAAGAAAGAGAAATTTTATCAATTACCCATGGGAATTTTCTCATTTACCTCTATTTACTGAATATCACAAAAAAATTTTACATCAATTCAAATATAACTTATTTTTCATTTAGAGCTCTTTTACACCTTCGACTTACATATGAAATTCAAACATATGAAATTATATATGAAATTCAAAATACTCTACATATTATTTATACTTCACAATTTTTCCATAACACAAAAACTCTGATTCAAATTTATCACAATTCAAAGTTATCAAACATTTTATAATTTACACTTCATTGCCTTAATATTTCATAATGATAGATTCATTATGTAAAACAATTCACTTCTGGTACTGGTGTACCACTCCTTCATCTGTGAACATTCTGTTTTAATTCAAGGTGTATGTTTTGTTTGTGTGTGTTTGTGTAGATGAATGAACAAGTGCTTAGTTGGGTCAGAGGAGAGCAGGTTCAACAATTTCCCACCGTCTTAACCACACTGACAACTCTAAACAAAATTTAGAGTGAAAAATTGGTGCGTTTAGTGCACGACACTGAAACTCTAGGTTGGGAAAGGCTCAAAAGAGATCAGTATTCACTCACTGACTCCAGAAAAAGGAAGGATTTAACACCCAGCCAACCAAGAGGAAAAGGGTAATCCGTTCACTCATGAATTCCAATGGGGAAAACATGAGTCAACAGAAACCTGAAGGAAAAGGGAGGACAAAGGAGCGGTCATCCCACAGCCTGTCTTTGGTCATTATTTTGTTTATCTTGGATTAACTCAGCACCTAAAGTGACTGACACGTAGAATTGCTTATATACAGGTGATTAGGTAATTGGGATCACATCTTTACTCGATGCTACCTATCCATGGCTCTGGCGATTTTTCTTTGTTTCAACGTTAAAACCAACGCTCAGTGACGCTCATTACTTATGCGTGATGTCATATCGTACATGTTCTTTTTTTTTGCTAAACTCAGCATTTCCTTTCTCTTCGACGCTCAAACCACAGATGCGCCAAGATTACATAATGAAAAGGGGAATTTCCCCTTCCCAATCTGTGGTTCTTCGGAGATTGAATCAAGCCGACCCATTAATTCCATTTTTCATTGCAATACATACGCCGCTATTTGCACTCCCAGTCTTTTTAATTGTTAAATCCTATATTTTAATAACTAAAATCCCATTTTAAGGTCGTGTGATCGCCCCCCCATATTTAATAGCGTTACAACTTCCCCCCGTCCCCCTAAAGGCGTGCACACAAGGAGTAGTTAATTCTCTGCAGCACGTCCTCAGAAGAGGAAACACCAAAATTCAATTTCAAAGATTTTTTCTAACCCACTAGAAAATATGCTGAGTTGGGACGTCTCCCACACAACAAAAATTAACTAATAACCCTAGCTACTGAAACTCATCATCATCTTGTTAACCCATTTAAACCAACTAAAATTAAATTACATTTACGATTAGAATAGGGCGATCGTTCTCCTGAAGGCGTGACACAAGAATGGCCAGTTCCCTGCAACACGTCTCCAGAAGAGAAAAACAACTAAAATTAACTTAATTATCATCAACTGAAAAGTGCCGTTCAGGGCGGATCCTTCCCCACACAACAAACTCAGAGAAACCAACTAATTTATTCTTTTTTTACGACTTGATTCCACCACATCAAATTAACTAAATTTTCCTAAATATTTGACATCTAATTTTAAAAAAACTAAAATTAATATTCTTATTTACTATACTAAATTCGTGCACCTAACCCCATGGAGCTGAAAAGATTACATTTTACAAAAATGTCTCCATTCGAGACAGAAGTTACATTGAATCACTTAAAATTTATGACAACAATAACACAACAGTAATTATTAAAATATCAAAATTAATTGTAAAAGAATAATACATCAACATTATTAATAGTACACTAAAATAAATTTAATATACACAAATATAACTTGAACTTGTAAGAAAATGGTAAATAAATTTCTGTGGACACCCACACTATCCTTTTTAGCTCAAGAAAAACAAACCTTGTGCCGAAGCACCTTGAGTCCACTACCTAAAAAATGAGTCCTGACTTTAAAATTGACAAAGTTCAGAGTTCTTGAAACGCATACAGTTCTTGCAAAAATTGGGGTGTCACAAAACTTTAAAAAATATAACTTTTATTCCCTACTCTATTATTAGCATTTAAAACCCTTCCTCAGAGTCTGTTATGGTGGTCATACTCCACAACAGCACTGGGAATTTTATTAAGATCTTTCAGCGTATCATCGGGGATACCTGATTCCTCCGAAACTTCAAATTTGACACAACAAATCACTAGTGAAAAACATAACCCTAATACATATTTCAAATTCTATAATATTTCAAAAAATTTTCATTTTCACCATGATGTACAAAATATTATACTTCTGAGTTTTACAAAATAATGAAGCATGTCTTTACACTCATGCTTATCTGAAAATTACAGGGAGACCTCCAAAAACTAGTAAATCAAGTGGCGACCAAAAACACACAGAAATGAATATCAAATTATTAACCAAAAAGCACAATAACAATTTTAAAAGATCAACTTTAAATGATTATACTCAAAATACTCAATATTTATCAATATGAAAAAGGCAATTAAATCATTGAGGTATGAAATTAACTTTCAATACAACACTTTCCTATACATTTTAATACCATAAACTTTTCATTTCATTCAAAAACCAATTTTAAAACCTACTCAAGTTTGAAGAAGACATGGTTGAACTCATGCTTGTTCTGCTTCTAGACTCAATTTGATAAAATATGTTAATACACTCACATTTTGATCAAAACTCACAATTCTACAAATTTCAAAAATTAAACTTCAGACCTTACATCTTTATCAATACAACTCAATTCCCTACCTCACAATATCATATATCAAATAAATTTATATCAATACACTAAAAAATACACTCATAAAATTATATCTGAAAATATCAATTATTATGCAGGCTTGAGTACCCACTTTCAATGTCTAGAAAATCAAACACACATTATTAAGTCAATAAACTTTAAAAAATATTTACAAAATAACGAGACTGCCAACAGCAACAAAATCAAAAGCACATTTTAACCCTAATATGTTCTAAATTTTCCAATAATTATACCAAAACTCATAAATTTTCAAAACATAATGAATTACAATTTTCAAAATTTTACCAATATTTGTTACTAATATTCTGCTATCTAGCTTTCCCCCCTCCCCGAAAACCAAATAGGATTGACAGAAATGATCATCCCCAGAAAACAATTTTCAACATGTACTTAATTTTAACAATATTAAAATTTTCATTTTTTATTACCAATAGTTTCAAATTATCAGAACATTTTTTACTGAATTTTAACTTGTCACCACAATTTCCAAAATTCACACAAAATTTTCACATTTTACATAATAGTTACTCAAAACAATTTTTCATCAGAACCATTTCAATTTTGAAATTTTAATACTTTAAAGTCAAAAATAATTTACATCTTCAACTTGTACAATTGCTAATTTAAACAATTTATTAATTTTTCATATTTCTCATTTTTAACAACATTTTTCAGAACCATTTGTTTTTAATTTTTCGCGACATAGTTATTAACATTATTATTAATTCATGTAACATTACACTTCAAAACTATTTGGCATCTTCATTATGTAAATTTGAATCAAAACGCTTACCTTAATTTTATCCCAATTTAACTTAATTTAATATTTTACCTATTTATTTGTTTAGAATTCACAACAATTTTCTTCTTAAAATTGATCCTGAAAACGGCAGACAGTCCCGGAGAGCCACGGAAATCCTGTCTCACACACTCCAACACATGAAGAAAATTTTCGAAAGAGAGAGAAAAAAAAAATCCGCTGAAGTTTCCACACACAAAAAAAAAAAATTCCGCTGAAAAGATGACACGATACCACTGAATATTGAACACTTCAGAACATATTATTATTATTATTATTTTTTTTTATTTATTTATTTTTTATTTTTTTTTTTTTACGATGAGCAGCCGAAGATTTCAGCACGACCGAAAAAATTTTACAAATCTCACAATTTTAAAACCAGATGACATCACTGCCTTAATTTTTGAAGCACAGAAATATGATGATCACAAGCCGAAGATTTTTTCTTAATACGATGAAATTTTGGATTTCTTGAATTTTAAAGACTGGGTTCCCACAGCGAAAAGGTTGCAGAATCGCTGCCGGCTTATGTCAGACGCTGGTTGCTTCACGCCCGATCTATTTAACACATCATTCCAAATATCCTATTAATCATTTTGCAGTCCGTGGTCCGGTGGCGAGGCAACGTAGAATCCAAACTCAAAAACAGTGACGACAACTCCAATATCAATTACGAGTATTTATTAAACCTTTTTAAGACTCTCAGCTCCATATCTAAAAATATGGCGTCCCAATCCCATTAAATCTGTGTGCCTTCGGCACACGTCTTTACTCGATGCTACCTATCCATGGCTCTGGCGATTTTTCTTTGTTTCAACGTTAAAACCAACGCTCAGTGACGCTCATTACTTATGCGTGATGTCATATCGTACATGTTCTTTTTTTGCTAAACTCAGCATTTCCTTTCTCTTCGACGCTCAAACCACAGATGCGCCAAGATTACATAATGAAAAGGGGAATTTCCCTTTCCCAATCTGTGGTTCTTCAGAGATTGAATCAAGCCGACCATTAATTCCATTTTCATTGCAATACATACGCCGCCTTATTTGCACTCCCAGTCTTTTTAATTGTTAAATCCTATATTTTAATAACTAAAATCCCATTTTAAGGTCGCGTGATCACCCCCCCATATTTAATAGCGTTACATATATATATATATATATATATATATATATATATATATATATATATATATATATATATATATATATATTTAAATTTATATATATATATATATACCGGGTGGCCATAATTAAACTGACAGTGCTCACAATGTTCTGTAGTGCGATCTATTTGCGAGAATGACGCCATATTTTGTAGGAAGATTAAACAAGACGGGGGACGAAGGATTCGCGAAAAAATAAATTAGTTCCAAAAGTCACTGCTAGGGGAATATTTGGCGCTGTGTAATAGAAAATAGAGTGGCTGCAATATTGTCTGGTCCTCTGTCGACAATCGCCGTGGCAACTGCTTCGATTGTATCCTGTGGTACAGGTTTTCGTCCTCTGCCTGACTGAACCTTCAGAGAACCTGTTTTCTCAAACGTCGCAACCATTGCTTTTAGCCCATTAACTGACACAGGACCGTTACTTTTACGCATTTTTTTGTGCGTTCTAAAAGCCCGAAGAGCGGCTGGCGCGTTGCACTGGTTGAGGTAAAATAATTTGACCAGTAACGCACGCTCGACTAAAGAAGGAGACATTGCACATAAACTTTCAATCCGATTGATTCGAAACGTAACACATTGCCTTTTAAAACCCAAGCAGCTGGCACTGTGCCAATGAATGTAACGTGAAATTTGAATAAAGAACTTCTTCTTCTGCTCAGCGTACGTGATATTGCAGATCACGAGACTTTATCGGTGTTTATGTAGATTTTACGCTTTTTTAAAAGTGTTGCCATATTGCACTTGAACTAAATAAGAAAATGTGCATAATAAAAGGTAATTTTATTCCGTATTGATTTGCATTTGTTAACACTCTATTTTCTATTACACAGCGCCAAATATTCCCCTAGCGGTGACTTTTGGAACTAATTTATTTTTTCGCGGAATCCTTCGTCCCCCGTCTTGTTTAATCTTCCTACAAAATGTGGCGTCATTCTCGCAAATAGATCGCGCTACAGAACACTGTGAGCACTGTCAGTTTAATTATGGCCACCCGGTATATATATATATATACATATTGTTAAGTTGAATAAATGAATTCATATTAAATACGCACTTAAAAAAACATTTTTTCTCTCGAAAAGTACGGAAAATCCATATTATGGTTTCCGTGTCAAAATCCCATACTCTGCGCGCGCGCCATCTATTGGCGGCGACGAAATGTGAGACACGTTTTTAACACTGAGCTTCCCCTCCTTCTGTAGCTTCATGGTTTTATGTCAATGTCAAAAGAGAATTTCAAATCGAGCTCAACCGATTTCCTTCAAATAATCGAGCAGTTATCGATTATCGATCTTTGTATGTAAGAAGTTGTTTACGTTTTCGAAGATACGAATTCAATCCTTTAAAGGCAGCACTTCATTCAGTCAGTCAGTCAATGTGTCCCAACTTATATATTTGCGTATTTTCCGTTTCTCTGGTTTTGGACCATGTCTGCCGTAAGATGAGTTAATTTTATTTGAAAGAGGCAGCATCTTCCCTTTTCAGTTTGACAGTCAGTCGATTTTTATAAATGTTATTTGAATTTTAAAATGATTATTCCCAAGTTCCGTATCATTAATTCTACAATTATTAGCCGACCATTTAGGAAGTGGATCAATACAATATTTAATAAGTATGAATCACAAATTCATTGCAATAAAGATTTTGTTGGTTTTTCTAACAGTCCTTTTTCATTTGTGGTTTAAGGTTGTATTCAGCTTCATTTCTTTTCTCGGGTATTTATTAAGTGTGTTTTGGAACTCGAAGCTGTAAACCAAAGTATGAATAACCAAAATGAAGATCATAAAGTATCGGTTTTAAATTAAGAACATCTTAACATTAAAATATCACCAAATATTTGTTGTGTAATGCAGAGTAGTATAATGTTCTATAGAAAATATTTTCCTTTTTTGTTAACCGTAATTAATAATTATGTGTTACCCACAATCATCTCATTTACCCATTAGATATGCTTTTTGTGTTTTCTGACAGGTTACTTATTTCCAGTTTTTCATATCTATCATTTTTCTTTCCAACTAACAATGTTAACTTTTCCATGGTTGGAGCACAAAGAAGTTTTGTGCTAAATATCAATTAATGCATGCTTGACAAGACAAATCATGAGCATTAATGTTTTCATTGGTAACCCTTGGTGTAGAGAAACCTCCTTTATTCAGATCTTGTGACAGTAGAAAACTGAAACTAAATTATTTTTGATTTGTAATATCAGTTTAAAAAGTTATTTGACCATCCACCTATAATTTAATGTTCTATTTTGCTAATCATTTTATAAAATTGGAATGACAATATTTAAATGGCTGTGGAAAATCTTTTATAATTTCAATTTTAATATTGAATAAAACATAACTAATTATGCCCTCTGAATTGACTTGTAATAGGAGTTTATTCTTACAGAACTAACCTGTCAGGTCTTTTAATTAACTTTCTGTCAAAGGGATAAAAAATAAACAAGGTTGTATCTAGGGGGTTGTTTACTTTAGTAACGTCTTTGTTGATAACACAGTTTTATTAACACTCCTTGAGCAATACTTAAGTCTAGTTAAAATTCATCCTACTTAAATTATTAAATATTTTGTTTTATGATTCATATGAAATGTAGATGAATGTTAGACATACATCTTTTAATAACACTTTATTATGTATTCATTAGTAATGTTTTTATTATTAAATTTTCTAAGCTACTTCATATTATTCACACAACAGTATATTCTTTTTGAGGTGTTAAATGATTTTTATTTATTAATATGTATATTCAATGCCTTTTATATCTGGCAGCAAAATTTTAAACAAGAGTTTAACTATACTCGTATTTAAATTCTATAGTCTTCTCTAAAATCTCTTTACTGCTTGCTCCTTAATCTGTTCTAAATTTCTATCATTTACACAGAAACTATGTAACCTCTTTATTCCTTCATATACGCCATAAGAGTTATTCCTTATTTCTTTTGAGATCTTTCAGTAACAGCAGTATAGCTCAGAGATTTCAGGCATTTATTGGATGGAAAAATTTGTCTTGAACAGAAGGTTATCTATAAAATAGGAACTTTCATCAACTATCTCTAGAGTGGTTTAGCTTAAAACATCTAGGAAATAAGCTTAGAAATTCTATAATTATCTTTTAACATTAGTCTGTTTTCAGTGTTCATGTTTCAACTGTTTATTCTAACTCAAAATATGACAATTTTTCAGCATTTTGTAAATTTGACATATAGTATGTATAGTGATATTTTAAAATTTTATAAATCAGCCATACAGGGGCTCTTTACCAATGTCATTAATTTTGAGATTATGAGGATATCTGCAAAGCAGGAAATATATTTATGCTATAGCACTGCAGTTTTAAAGTGTGGGAAAAACAAAATTTAATCATTTATTTTCTAATCTAAATTAACAAAACCCATTACAATTATTGATCAATGGGAGGAATGCTTTGTTTTTCTTTCATCAATTTTCCAAATTGTGGTTCTATATTTGAAATACAAATATTCAAGTCTTTCTTTAGTTACCTATTTCTGTTTTTCATTTTTATATTAATAATTTAGGAGAATGTTAGCTCACACAAGTACAATGTAGTATATGGCACTATTCACTTCAGGGCTAGTCTTGCAAGTTCTGAGTATTT
>OU015494.1:69424446-69561946 GCA_907164885.2 Dolomedes plantarius | reverse complement strand
TTGAACATTACTCTGTCCTTTCAAAACTATTTTTTTAAATGTGAAGTTTTCAAAATTTGATGATCACAGGGAGGAGAATGTAGTACAGTCAAACCCCATAATAATGAACTTCAAGGGACCAAAGGTTTTGTTCACTTTATCCGGTGGTTCACTATATCTGAACTGTTAAGAAAAATGTTAGAGTTCACAAAATGTATAACTCATTAGTTGCAATGTGCATTCAATAATGATGTATTAAATAATGATAAAATCTATTTAAAATATGATTAATGAATTAAATTGACTAAAATTGATTACATTAAACTGACACAATACTATTAAATTACGTATAGTAGGAAAATGGCAGGACCAAAATTTTCATTCGTTATATCCATGAGTTTGTTATATACTGGGTTCACTATAACAGTGTTCGACTGCAGTAAATATTATAAGTAGTTTATTATATAGCAGCTTTCTATTGTTATTAGATAAAATTATAGTTCACTCTGATCTCTTTCTTTTGAATATGTTGCTAAATGTGTATTTGTAATATTGAACTGAATAAGTATTAATGACATATATTTACAGAAGGCTTAAAATGTCTGAAGAAGATTAAGTTTTTCAAGTGTATATACTTAGAAGACAAATGTTTAAACAAGCTGTCTGTTACCAAAAACTCATTGCAACATCTTGAAGTTGTAAGCTGTGGCAATATCACAGATCAAGGCATAGCAGCAATCTCAGAGCTTCAGTAAGATATACGAAAGAAAATTTATAAAAGAATGCATAGATTATATTTAATTTTTCCTGGTAAATGAATGTATATGTGTGTGTTTGAGGAAGTGAGGGGGGGGGGGGGTATTAATAAACAATTTAAGTTTCAGAATCATATTTTAATACTGAAGAAAGTAATAAAAGAAATTTTTCAAAAATTATATTTTTGAAATATAATTTCTGATTATCCACTTCTGTCTACTCAAAATTTGCAGCTTTGGGGAAAATGTTCATTAATTAAAACTTTATTGTGCAGGCTGAAGTATTTATCTTTTAAGTTATCAAATCTCTTATTGAAGTTATAAGTTATGGTTAGGAGAAAGGGAAAATACAGACTCAGACAGGGGAGGGGTAGCTGTGTCTTTTATAGTCAATCAGTTTTGAAGTGCCTGGGCATATTATTGCCTTTGTATTTCAAGGGTTTAAATTCAAACAAACCAAATTAAACACATACTCTTACACCCTTAAAAATTAGTTTTATTGAAATAATTAAATGAGATACCTGTCTAGTGATTTCTGTCAACACGACAACTAATTAAATTAGTTATTGTAATTTTTAATGATAAATTTTACTTGAGAATAAAATTTGCTTAAAAAAAAAGAAGGCTCTGTCATGTGTTTTGGACCTAAAGGGCTGAAATTTTGCATGGTGATTCTTCTTATATTGTAGGGGTGCACTAAGAAAGATTTTGTAAAAATTCTTCATAGATTTTTTTAAATTAAATTTTTAAGCCCTTTTTGTAACTTTTTTTAAGTTGTCGTTTAAAATAATAATTTGAGGGTTATAAAATTTATATCACTTGAAAGATCATAAAAGTTCCTTTAAAATGAATCTTTTTCGAATCTTTACCTCTGTTTTCTGATTTTTGATGAATTTTTAAAGATAATTTTTTGAATTTAATTCATTAAATGCTGATTATGTGATTTCTTTTCTTTTTGTGATACTTTAAATTAATTTTGCGTCACGTGGAAAACAATGAAATAAATTGACAAAAAAAAAGTAAAATACAGTGAAGGATAGAACTTAACCACTAAACTAACTGAGATGGAAGTTTTTAAAAAATTTAATTCAAATTAGTATGTTTTATGTATATCAAACGTACAAATTATCTCCATTCATTGACCATTGTATTTCATTTGAAAATTTTCTTCTACATTATTTTGTCTATAAAAATATGTTAAAATTTTTATATATATATATACAGAGGCTGTTCGCACATTTTTTTAGACGATTTTGGTAAGCGGTAATAAAAAATCGTTTGCTGCAAAAGAAATAATTGCAATTGTACTATGTTTTTAAAAGTCAAAATTATCGTCTGCAGCTTGAAAGTTTTGTTTTTATTCAAAATGGCGTTTTTAACAAAGCAGTGGTTCGAAGGCTACATTATGCTCTTTCCGAAGAGAAATATGCATACTCCGTTATCCAAAAACGATGTGACAGTCATGGTTTTGTGATATCTAAAGCGTCGATAGGTAATATCGTCAACAAGAAAGGAAAAAAAGTCAAATTGGAGCCTCAAGTGCGACAAAAATTCCAAACAAGTATCCAAGGAAAAAACGGACATCTTCGACTATTGCAAAGGTACGTTGTTTAATGTTAAAAGAAAATCCCCCCTAGTGAAAGAACAGTTGCAAAATCATTAAAATGCTCGGTGTCCACTGTAAACAAAATGATAAACATTGATTTAAATATTAAGAAAGCGAAAACACGCAATGTGCATCGTCTTCTTCCAAATCATATCGCTGAACGCAGGACACACTGCAGAATTCTATATGAGAAACACTTATCCAAAGAAAAATGGAAAACAATTGTCACAATAGATGAATCATGGGTGTATTTAAATGATTGCAACAAAAAAAGAGCCATTTATTATCATAAAAGGGGAGAAAAAAATTTAAGTACATGGTTCAAAGAATCGAAAGAAAGTTTTTCTAAGGGATTCATGATTGTTGCTGGTTTTTCTTATAATGGCAAGTTAAAAATAAAGAGAGTGAAAAAAAATGTCAAGATTAACTCCAAATACTATCAGGAACATATTTTATCGCCAATTTTTCTGAATGAAATACCATTGCTTTACCCACAGTGCCATTAATCTGTGAGACTCCATCAGGTCAAAGCTAGCAGTCACACATCAAAATCCACTGTAAATTTCCTAAAAGAAATGAAACAAAAAACTGGTATCAAGGCCATACCCTTCACTGATATCCCTACTAAATCTCCCGATGTATCACCTATGGATTTTTGTGCTTTCGGACTTTTAAAATCTGCATTATCCAAACATCGACCCAAAACCCTTACAGGACTCTGGAAAGCTGTTCAGGAGGAATGGGATAGAATACCTCTTCTGACACTTCAAAAGGCATTATTATCCAGGAAATTGCAGTGTCGAAAGATAGTTCAGAATAAGGGATGTCAAATAGAACATTTAAAACACAAGAATTTTATGTAATTTAGTTTTGTGAATACAATATACATCGTCTAAAAAATGTGTGAACAGCCTCTGTATATTTTTTTTACATTAATTGCATACATTTACCATTGTATTTATTATACATATTTTATTATTTATGTATATTTTTTTTGTTGGCATTTATTGCATACATTGACTGTTGCATTTAATTTGAATGTACTCCATAGTGAAGCACAGGTATTCAGCTAGTTATGAAATAAAGATCTGAAGCATACCATTAAAAGTTGTTGAATGGGGAATTTATCCATAGAAATAAACTACATTTGATGATTATTAGTTAATTTTTTTATTAATGATAAATAGAATATGATGTAAAAGGTGGAGTTGTACTTTACTGTAGAGGTAATTTAGAATGTTCTCATTTAGTCACAAATATACATAGATAATATCAAAATCTGAGATGTTTTAGATGGTAGCTTTGTGTGTAACTTTGAACATTCCTTAACTACAGTTATTATTATATTACTGTTTGAAATGTAGATAGAACTGAAGCAGCTATAGACAAATTATACTTTAAAAACATGTGCAGGAAGTAAACAAGATTTCTTTACAGCTTAGTCTTTGTTACAAAAACAAAATACTGTTAACAGGACAATTATTCTTGAGTTGTAAACCTTTTTCATAAATATATTCTACCATAAGTTATACCTATATCTAGAACTAACCAAAAGGGCTGAAAAACTAAAAAAAAAATTCCAATAGGCATACAAAAAAAAATTTTGTGGTACCTAATAATAGCCTTTTAAATCTCAAATGGCTTGATACATGATTTAAAAATTTACAACAGATTTTTGTCTATGCATATGTAGATGAAGCTTCTGGTAAATATTAAATAGAATAAAATATTATAAAAGTTAACAAATTTTAGGTATTAAACAAAAGTTCATCACTAATAATTTTAAAATATATTGCAAAATATTAACGTATTAAGGCGATGAATATATTCATCTCCAGGTCATTCTTTTACAAAATTGGAAGATACTAGAATATGCATTAAATGTCATCTAAACAAAAAGTAAATTCTTTTTAATTTTTGCAACACTGATGATTTCTTTATAACTTGGGGAAGAATCTTGTACAAGACTAGTACATGTTTATGCCACTTCGACAATGTTATCCTCATTATCATATAATTTTATGCTGAAATTTTTTACTCTATTCCAAAAGACTAGTGTATGATTCATGACACCTGTCATGTTTCTTTAATGACGGACATATTTTTGGTGGTATAATTGCATAAAGCAATATTTTTATGTTTGTGCTTATAATAATCTACTAAATTTTCTTATGGTACACTTTTTTTTTCAGGCTGTTGAAAACTCTTTATTTATATGATCTTCCTGAAGTGAAAACCAGAGAACAATGCATTTCTGTACTTAAACAGAAACTTCCTCATTGTAAAATTGATTTTCCTCCTGTGATTGAATCTGAATAAATTACATTATTTTGAATTATTTAAACTGTGAGTATCTAAGCATATGACCATATTTGTATGCGAAACGTATTTGTATACAAAAAGCATACATGCACAATTTCAGGATCGCTGTTATGGAATAACAAAACTACATAAAACAATGACAGGTCCTGTTCAAAGTATGCATTTTTCTTTGTGAAATTTGTGTGTAGGAAGAGGATCATGTATTTTTTTTTAAAATATCTAACCAGATTACACCAGTAAAGAATATTGATTAAATTAAATTTTGATCGAAAAAATAAGTTCCTGTATTAGAATAAGTATCCTGCACTTTAGAAAAAAAAAAATCCAACATTTTAACAATAATGAAAATTCATGTGTTCTTCATAGATAATTTTTGTATGGTCTGAATCTGTAAGGGATATCAATTAAGTGTTATCTACTGATTGTCTGCTGCATTTTAGTTTCTGTTGGAGGTGTAATTAGATTACCTGTAGGAAGTCCACCTTTTTATGCTTAGATGTAAGGTGGGGGCCTGAATCCCAGAAGCTTTGGGAAGTTTTAAACAAGAATTTCGTTTAAAATTGAGCTTTTAAGCTAAATCCCTCCTAGAGAAAAATGTTTTACACTAGAAATCATAACATGTCTGTGGCATTAAACTTCTGTATCTAACAGGGAAAGGTGCATAAATGCTTTAATGTCAGCCTCTGAGGGGTAACCTGAAATTTGTTTAAAGTTTAAAAAAAAATTTTTTTACTTATGCCCCTGGCTGGAACTCCAGGCCAAGTCCATAGAAAGCAGAGGAATGCGACTCTGGTTTGCAATGCCACCACAAGGGTCGGAGTCCGGCTTGGCTAGGTACCACCACAATTTTGATCGAGCACTCCCATGGGTGATATCTGGGGGCTCGTACCTTCTCCCACCATCGCTGACCTCATACAAACCCTTTAGTCTACAGATTTAACTGGTCTAGATATTGTAACGTATTCCTGCGATTAGTGTCAAAAGCAAACACTTTAGGTAGCGTCACAGGTTACGTGTAAGGCAGACAGCTTAACTAAAATCGAGACTTTTAGGATTAATGAATTTACACTTTTATTTAACAATCACACGGTTAAGCCGTGATCTAATTTTATATAGTACACAGTGAAGTACGTAGAAGTCGTAGTAGTTCGAGTAATTTCTGGAACAACCTCTCGAGGTAGGGACACTGACGCTGTAGCGAGATGAACTGCCGGTCAGGTCACGGAAGAAATAGCCGTCGAATTCAGTCCTTTAGCGAAACGTGGATTAACACAGAGTTTTAGTCCGCTCGACACACACCCTCTTCCACTGGAAGCTAGCAGCTACATTACTGATTCTAAGGAATAACAAAACTGGGGAGATCAAGTTTCGATCGTTTTCCCCGACCTTTCTCGATGAGAAACGGTCTTCTTCACGCAGAGGGCTGAGTCTCAAAAAATAGCAAAGTCACTCAAATTTAGTGGAGCTAGGAGATCAGCTATCACTCCTAAACTCTAGCTTCGAATCTCTCAATATCTCAAATCTGGCTTTCAAGCTCTCGTCGGCTTATTTAAAAGCTTGATCCCTGGCGGGATTATTTTACAGCCTCGTCTCTCCAGCTCGATCCGGATAGACTGGTCCGCCTAGGCCGTGTGCAAAACGATAAGGATTATTGTATCTTAATCGCCCGGCTACCTCGTTAAGATCGTGTGTCAAGGGGCGTTCCTTTCATTGTAGTTTAATGTCAAGGCAAGGCGCCAGTCCGTCGGCTTTTTTGTTCTAAAAGCGCGCCCCGAAGAGGTGTTTCATTGTAGCTCCTCTTCTCTCGGGGGTCTGCCATTCTTTAGAATCGGTTCACGGCTAGCGATGATTTTAATGATCTTTCTGCTCGCCTAGAGGAGGGGGAAATTGCCACAATATGAAGGTATTTAGTGGCGTTCGAACCCCCAGTTCAAAGCCCAACGAACTAGCTTGATGTAGCCACAGTATGCTACTTCGAGCTCGAAAAAACATGCTTGCAGGTTGAGCTGTCTATATGAGCCATCAGCTGGTGACATCCGTTGTTGATGTTATAGTCATCATAGGGCGGGAAACGGAAGCGTAACAAACTTCAAACGTTCTTATGTATAGTTGTTTCTAATGTTTTTATCTATAGCTGAGGAGAGTAACGTTTTCACAAAAAAAATTTCTTCACTACTGCAATGGTTGCCATTCTTGAAAGTCGTTCTTCCTTTTTTTTTAACCCTCTGTCCATTTTTTACATGTGTGTTCCCTGTTTGGGGTAATTAATTTAGTAATTGTTTAAATCAGTTTGGGGTTATGTGCTTAATTTTGTTTTTCCTCCAAGCGTGTAGATTGTCTGTTTATTTCTGTAATACAGTTTTAATCTCTTAAAGTCGAATTATATTTTGTACATTATTTAAAGCACACCACTATTAGAAGTGTTTTTTATGTCTAAATTTTGTTTGTTTGGTTTCATTTAGAATCATATCGCTAACTTCTCCCTTATTTTATGAAAGTGTTATTCAGGGATAGAACTCATTCCGAAAGTTATAAATGATTTAAAAATCAGTGTCATTATAACCTTTCAAAATGAGAGGAAAAAGCTATTTCATTAAAAATATATAAGTAAAAGACATCTTTTATTTTATTTGGTATGTAAAAAAAGATTGAGATGAGTATCACGTTTTTCGCTTCAATAATTTCTTTTTTCTAGAAACAAAATAATGAACATACTTAATATGCTATTCATACTTGTTCTCGGCGTTCAGTGGTAGGTATCTAAAAATCACTTAATCTAAATCTCTTTCTAAATCTATTTAAATGTGTGGTTCAGCTTATCTATAATCTAAATCAAGAATACACTCAAAAGAAATTCTATGCTGAGAAAATTTGAGAATAAAATTTAATAAAAAGTTAAAGCACATATTATCTATTTGAAATCGAAATCTAATCTGCTCTACAGAAAAAAGAGAAAGAAAAGTTTACACAAATAGCGCAAGCGCGCTAAACAGCTTCGCGTCACAAGTGACGTGATTCCGTAAGAGGAATCAAATCCAGTCGGAACATCCCGGTCCCCGTTGGACGGTGGTCCAACATCATCTGGAAAGGGGAGTGGGGCGACCCTGTTGATGGCACGGCGGTAAACTCCATTTCTCGTTCTCAGGTCCACTACTCTAACTAGTCCATCTTAACCAGTAAACGTTTGCTCGATGCGTGCTAGATTCCATTCCATTGGAATTTTGCTTGGGTCTTTCATTAAAACTAACTGTCCTACTACCCCAGTCAAAATAGACCAGATTTTGACGAATGGCTAAAAAAAATATGAAATTTTTGAAATTTGGTGGAGATGTTTGTTTAGGCATGCTAATGAACATACTAAAAGTCCCCACCGATCAGACCTGAGCTTTCGCCGCCATCTTGGAAAATGTGTACACTTTTTTGGTTTTTTGGAAATATCTTTAAGAATATTGATTTTATAAAAAATAATTAAATACAAAAATTAAAGAGCATTAAATTATGAACAAAAATCATTCATAACATTTTTTATATGTTTAACAGGAACAAAGATAATTGACTTTGAAAAGAGTGCACTATCACACCTGGGACGCCAAGCGCGATTCCCCATCGCGGTGGGGGGAAATACCCGCGCATGTGCATACCATAATTAGCCAAATTTATTTTTACATTAAATGGGAAGGTTTTTTTGTATTTTTTCAAATAACTAGGGAAATATTATCTTTACGTAAAAAAAGTTTATTTCAAAAATTAAAAAACATTAACGATTTTATACATTTTTGTCGTAAACCTAACAGGAACGAAGATATTGACTATAAATTGCGCGTTGATAATGGAGGTAGCTTCTACAAAAAACATATATTATATTTTTTTATAAGTCTAACACGAACAAAGATAATTGACTTTGGAAAGAGCGCACTATCACACCAGGGACGCGCATGCGTGGGTGCCCATCGCGATGGCTGGAAGACACGCGCATGTGCATACCGTAAGGCGCCAAATCGATCTTACCCTAGTATTTTCCTAGCCAGTTAATAGTTAGTCACCGTTCCGTGTGCGTCTGTGAACAATGGCTGATACGGAACTATGTTTTATATGTAGAAAATTAATGTCAAATGATGATTTCGTGAATGTAAGAAAAAAGGGGATCGACGCTTTAAGAGAGCTAGTGTCCAAAGAAAGGACAATAAGCATGAACAGTTGGAACATTTAAAGTCTGTTTCGGTTCATTCGTTGTGTCGGAGAAATTACACCAGATCAGGAAGTATAAAAGTTGATTTAAGAAGAAATGCAGAAATCGCGTCAACACCCCAAAGAGAAGAGCGCGCGGTAAGTTTACGATCTTTTTTACCTCAGTTCGAATTTCGAACAAAATGTTTCTTTTGTACGGCAGTGATAGACGAAGAATTCAAAGCAAGACAAAAGAAAAAACCAACTGACAGGCGAAGAACTATATACGAAGTTAGGAGTCTCGAAATGAAAAACAAAGTTCTTGAAGCTGCAGAGAATAGACATGACCAGTGGGGAGAGGAAGTTCAGTGTCGTATAATAAACGTTGCTGATTTAGTTGCAGCTGATGCGATTTATCACCAAGATTGTTTCATGACTTTTTTTTCTGCACACTGCACCAATCAAAAAGAGAGGGCGGCCTGAGTCGGATTACGTCTCAGCAGCTGTAGACGAAATATCCTTCTTCCTTGATAATAATGACGACTTTCAATTCTCACTACCCGAACTCAAATCTCAAATTGCAGGGCTAGTTCCATACGACGTCACTTTGAGAAATAAGTTGAAACAAAAATACGGGGATGGCATTATTTTTGCTTCAAACTCCAAAAACGTTACTGTCATATGTTTACGTAATACTGGAATGAAAGTCTTACCAGACTCTTGGTACGACAAAAGGATACGAAATGATCGTGAGGAGCGTCTACGAATAGTACAAACTGCTGCAGCCATAATAAAAGAAGATATCTAGACACCAGTTTATGACACTCATTGCTACCCTCCAAGTGATAACTTTTTCAGAGATGTGAACAAGGGTATTCCAGAAAGCCTAAAATCTTTTTTGGAGCACTTGATTATTAAAAAAAAGACTACTAAGGCGGAAAAAAGTCACATTAATAGCTAACGTCATTATATCAGCGCTAAGGCCACGATCATTTATGTCTCCTCTGCTCAATGGTCTTGCTTTATTTTTGTACAAAAAGTTCTGTTCCAAGAATTTAATAACAATGCTCTAGAATTTGGGATTTTGTTCTTCTTACTATGAAGCCCAAACACTTGAGATGTCAGCCATAAATCATCCGCAAACCCATATGCGCGAGGGATCATTCTGCCAATTCGTATTTGACAATGCAGATTTCAATGTGTCAACAATCGATGGCCTGAATACGTTTCAAAGCTTGGGGGGCATTGCTTGTTTTACTCCAGAGTCAGCAGTGGAACCCGGGACGAAGATTAAAAAAAAATTAAACGAACTTAGATCCGCATCGACCGTAGGCAAAATGGGAATCTTTCCTCTGGAAACGTTTGAAAACTTTCGAGGGCCTGGGTTAAAAACAATTACTATCGAAGATTTGAATGTCTTAAATCCTTTAGCGGAAGATTTACCACTGCCTAAGCCATCTGATATCTCCTGGATGTGTGCTAAGTGGTTAGGTCTTCCACAGATACCTGAATTGAAAGGATTTTTCCATTGTATAACCAGAAACCAGCCTTGTGAAAAGACCAAAGTAATACACCTTCCTTTTGTTAATTCACCACCAAGCACGTATGGCACCATTTTCACTGTGCTGAAATATGCTGCCCAGCAGTGTGTTAAAATTCACCAAAAGTCTTGCATACTCACGTTTGACCAACCACTGTATATTAAAGCTCGAGAGATAGTCGCAGCAACATCCAATCCATTATTATCAAGTTGTATTGTGAGGCTTGGTGGATTCCATCTTTTAATGTCATTCTTAGGCTGCATTGGGTACACAATGGCTTGAAGTGGGTTAAAAGAAATACTCACTTTGATTTATGCACCTACGTCAGTAGAAAAAATGTTACCTCGCCATGCATACGCTAGGGCCGTCCGAGCTCATTTATTGACCCAAACAGCTCTAGCAAAAATAATTTTTGACGACATGGACATATCGGATTTGGAATGTAAAAATCTCCGTGAGTTGTTTCGAGATTTTGTTACTGAACCACCATCGCAAGAAACCTTAAACACACACACTCAAATACGAGCCATCGAAATTAAAATGAGGAAGACTTTGGAGCACCTGAAAAAGAAAGGCCCAACTGTCTGTGGGGCTGGAAGCGTCAAGAGAAAATTCTTGTGCCATCACAACTATGGATGCAGTAGCTCCCGATTCAGTTTTAAACATGGTGTTTTGCAACTGTAAGGGTCTGTTCACATAGGAGTCCGTTGCGTTGCGTTAAGGAAAAGATGACGTTGAGACGAAAATAAACCAATCATAGGCGTTGAAAATTTCATTGCTAATCGTTTGGAGGCATATGATTGGTTTATTTTCGTCTCAACGTCATCTTTTCCTTAACGCAACGCAACGGACTCCTATGTGAACAGGCCCTTAGACTCACTGTGGAGTAAGATGCGGATGTCGGAAAGCAGGCATCAACTGCACAACGGCCTGCAATAATTGCAATGGGTTATGTCACAATTGCATCAGCCCTGTTGATGATGATGATCGAATGAAAGAAGTTGATGAATCGGCCGATGCTAGCGGATCCATAGACGTTCTATACATGCCTGACGAAGGGGAGAATCCCGTTCCGAAAGAAGCACGTAAATCCTGAGTAGGTAAGCTTTAGCAATTATTCGCAATGGAAATCTGATAGTGAATACCCCCAAGTTTACTACATTCATGTATAAAATTAATAATTATTAATTATCTACATAGCCAAAAACATTAAAGTCTATTTTCTTGTGTTTAAAGAATGCCGAAATGTGGGAGAGGTTAGAAATTCAGGTTAGAAGAGCGCCTGCAACGAGACTTTAAAGCTACCTCCATTATCAACGCGCATTTTATAGGCAATATCTTCGTTCCTGTGAGGTTTACGACAAAAATGTATAAAATCGTTTTTGTACATAATTTAATGTTTTTTTAATTTTTGAAATAAACTTTTTTTACGTAAAGTTAATATTTCCCTAGTTATTTGAAAAAATACAAAAAAAACTTCCCATTTAGTGTAAAACTAATTAATGTGCGGGTATTTCCCCCCACCGCGATGGCGAACCGCGCTTGCGCGTCCCAGGTGTGATAGTGCGCTCTTTTCAAAGTCAGTTATCTTTGTTCCTGTTAGACATATAAAAAATGTTATGAATGATTTTTGTTCATAATTTAATGCTCTTTAGTTTTTGCATTTAATTATTTTTTATAAAATCAATATTTTTAAATTTATTTCCAAAAAACCAAAAAAGTGTACACATTTTCCAAGATGGCGGCGAAAGCTCAAGTCTGATCAGTGGGGACTTTTAGTATGTTCATTAGCATGCCTAAACAAACATCTCCACCAAATTTCAAAACTTTCATATTTTTTTTAGCCATAAAACCTATTTTGACTGGGCTATACCTTCTGGTTGGGTTCTTGTGTAATCCATTTGGCTCGAGATTGCAGGTGGCTAAGATATTCGTTTGTCCATCGGTTCCAAAATGTAGACTTTAGGTCTTGTATTAGGGTCCATCTGGAAGATAGAGACAAATTATCTGAAGTAAGATTAATTTCTGGTAACTGTAACAGGGAGGCACCTATCAGGAAATGTCCTGGAGTCAAGGCTTGAAGATCTGTTGGATCTGGAGAAAGAGGAGTTAATGGGCGAGAATTCAGGCAGGCTTCTATTTGAGTTACGAGCGTGTACAACTCTTCAAAATTTAGAATCTTTGTTTTCGTAGCCTTCACCAAGTGTTTCTTCATCGATTTGATATTAGCTTCCCATAATCCATCAAAATGTGGCGATGCATGTGGTATAAAGTTCCACTCTATGCCTTCTTTGGCATTGAATTTTTGTACAGAGTCCGATTTGCATATTTTAAACCAGGAATCTAAGATGTTTTTAGCGCCTTTGGAATTTGTAGCATTGTCACTCCAGATGGTAGTTGGTCTTGATCGTCTTGAGATAAATCGCCTAAGACTTGCAAGAAAGGCTTCAGTGCTTAAATCGGATACGATTTCAAAATGAACAGCTTTCGTACTGAAACAAATAAATATCTCGATATATGATTTCAAAGTCACTTTAGATCAGGGGTTCTCAACCTTTCAGGCTCTGTGCCCCCCTTTAGACACTGATGTAATGTCACGCCTTCCCCCCCCCCACCACCACCATATGTGGTCAATACAAGTAGCACAATCGGAATTTGAAACTGAAGCTGGTTATTAAATGAAAATATAGAATACATAATTTCATACACAAAATTTAATATTACTACACATATCTTAATTTGGAACATATTATTATTAGAACATAAGAAATCAAAGAATTAAATACACATCAAATATATTTGAGGTAATCAAGGATCTAGGTGAGGTTGGCATGCAATACCAGTCACTTTCACAACATCAGTGAAAGAGCTGGCACGGTTTATCTTTGACAAGTTTTTGAATATTAGGTTGTAACTGTGACAAAGCACACCTCAGGTCACTTTCAACGTCCAGACGTACGATAATTATCGTGTTTTTACAATTACGACAATTATCGTGTTCGAGTTCGTATGTCGAAAATACGTTACGGTTACATTGTGACCGCAAAATTGAGTCCAGTAAATTACAGTTAGTTTTACTTTTTATTTTACTTTTTTTTAAGCTCACGCCTCCCTTGAAATTCTTCTACGCCCCCCTAGGGGGGCGCGCCCCCCAGGTTGAGAACCGCTGCTTTAGATCGTCTCAAATTAGGTTTAGTAAGTATTGGACCAGCAATCTTTTCAAATGGTCGAGATGGTATAACTCTATCTCTTGGTAGGTTACCCATCATTTGCTTCATGGTTTGATTTCTTGTTCGGAAACAAGGCATGCATTTACTAATAACTCGTTTGATTCTATCCTGTCCAGAAGGTATCCAATACATTTGTCTAATAAGGTACAGAGTTGTTTGAGTACCCGAATGAAGATATTGTTTGTGGTAGTAATCTATCAATAATTCAGTAAAGTTGTGCGCTTTGGGTAAAAGTAATTGGTGTTTCCGGAATTCTGAAAGTTTCGAATTGCTTAATCGTCTACCAACTTGCAAAAGTCCTTCTTTGTCTAGTTATACGTTTAATGAGAGAATTCTATTATTGTTTGGGATTTGGCGATTTGATTGTAAAGATTTAATTTCAGAATGAAATTCGGAACGTTGAACATATTTAACTAATACCTTGGTTGCATTTTGAATTTCGGAAGTACTCAAAAAGGCTTTGTTTCTTAACTCAGGGTCAAGTCTACAATTTTTAGAAAATCTTAAGCACCAAGCGGTGACTCTAACTAATTCGCTGAATGAAGAGTATTTGTTAATGAAATCATCTATCGTTACACTATCTACTACTGTTGAATTCATTAAAGCTCCTTTTCGAATTTCAAGTTTTCCAGTGTCTAATACCTTTTCAATCCTTCAAATCTGGGCCATTTCTCCTTATCGTGAACCAACCATTCAGGTGCGTTCCACCATAATTTATTATCTTTTAATTCGGCGACAGATAATCCTCTAGACATCAAATCTGACGGGTTGTCCTTTCCAGGACAGTGGGACCATTCAATAGGATTGGTATATTGTTGAATCTCTTGTACCCTATTTTTTACAAACGGTTTAAACCTGTCGGATGTATTCTTTATCCAAAAGTAAGCTATAGACGAATCTGTCCAAAAATAACGCTCAAATGAATATTCTAAGCCCTTTGAAATTTTATCACATAACCTAGCAGAAAGAAGAGCATCCATTAATTCAAGACGTGGTAGCGAAATTGCTTTTAGTGGAGCAACTCTGCTCTTCGACACCCCAAAACTAGTAAAAACACTTCCATCACTGCGTGCTATACGTAGATAGACGACGACGCCATAAGCTGTCGTCGAAGCGTCTGAAAAACAATATACTTGTATATAATTTATTTCTTTTGGAAGGGCATTACAGAAAAAATAGCGAGGAATACTGATATACTTCAGCTTTTCGATTTCATTACACCATTCATCCCAAATAACGGTTATATTCTGAGGGAGATAATCATCCCAATCCAGTCCCAAACACCAAATCTCTTGAATTAGACACTTAATTCTAACTATATAAGGTCCGAGAAATCCCACGGGGTAAAAAATGCGACCTACTGCTTGTAGGAGATATCGTTTAGTGTTTATTCGCTTTAAAAGAAATTTCTCTAAATTTTTTGTTTCGAAATAAAACAAGTCATCGCTGGCATTCCAAGCCACTCCTAGAACCCTTTGAAGTAACAGAGCTTGAGTGTTAGGCTCAATGGATTCATTTACATCTATCCCTACTTTCTTCCACAGTTCACGTAACTCTAACGAATTGGTCTGCCATTTACGAAGAACCATGCTTGCATCCCGAAATATTTTAGTACTTTGCATGCTCGTATTATAGGCTTGTTCCACATTTCCTCCACCAGTGATTAAGTCGTCTACATATAAAGATGTATTTACAATTTTGTAAATTTCAGGAAATCTTTCTACATACCTCTTTAGGTGATACTTAATGGTTGCAGCCAGGAGGAATGGTGATGAACTCACCCCAAACAAGACTCTGCAGAGTCTGAACTGCTTAAGCTCTGGAACTGCGTTAGGTTTAGTGGGGTTATCGTCCCAAAGAAATTGGGCCACGTCGCGATCTTCTTCATCTATCTCTATTTGCAGGAACGCCTGTTTAATGTCCGCAGTCAGTGCAACAGTGTGTTGTCTAAATCGAATTAAAAGAAGGAAAAGATCGGGTAACAAATTGTTTCCATTATGCAAACAAACATTTAAGGATACCTGTCCTTTGCCATGTGAAGAAGCGTCAAACACCACTCGTAATCTACTCGTGGTTTTGTTTGTTCGAATCACTGCCCTGAGTGGGAGGTAGGAGGTTGTGGCTTCTCTGGCTTCATCTAAAACAGGAACAGGCTCTATGATATTTTCACTTAAGTAGCCTTCTAAAACAGCCTTGTATTCTGTGAATAATATTGGATCATTCTGGAACGTACATCGTAGTATTGAAAGTCTTTTATTCGCAACTCCTCGATTATCTTCTAATAACTGCTTCATCTCAGGTTTCCAAGGAAGTCGCACCTTATATCTCTTGTTATTGTAGGATATACCTGCCTCAAAGTCTTTCATAATTTGTTCGTCGAACTTACTGCTAGCTTTGTCTTCAGCTTCGACGCCTAGATTCTCCAGTTTCCAAAACTGTCTTAGTTGATCTGAGATAAGTTTCTCTTCCACAACCACCTTCATCTTAGTAACTCGTTAGTTGATCCAATCCGACCTTGAAGACACCATCCGAAAATTGTTTCTGGGAATACAAGCTTATCACCTAAACGTTTGAGTCTTCCTGATACTACATCAAAATAATAATCAGCATCGATTAAAATCGTAATTTTCTTCTCCCCGTAATTATAGCAGTCTGCAAGCTGTAATCCCCGCATCTGTTTTTTAGCTCTAACCAAATTAATCTCTGGAGCAGGAATATTAGTTGCGAATATTTGCTCCGTTTCTAGCACTTCTATTTCGATATATAAGGAAGGTTCTTCTCTGTTTTCAAGTTTTAATTTTACTACATTATATGTTTTTTCAGTTGGTTTGTTGGTCCTAAACGAGTACAACGATAAAGTTTCTCATCTAATAACTTGTAGTTTCAACTTCTGAGAAACATCTTGAGTGATAAAGCTTCTCATGGAACCGTTATATGTTCGATTTTATCATTGTTAGGGGTTTCTCTTATCACTGCTGTGCATGTTTGAAGCAATACACTGCACTGAGAATTTCCGTTTAGTTTATTATTATCCGATTCTTTTTTTGTAGTGAGAAATTCCCGTAACAACCTTATTTTCAGCATTATTATTTGATTTGTTTTCGAGCTGATAACAGATGGATCTGTTATGTTTTCTATTACAAAGATCGCACAATTCTCTTTTCTTTTTGCACTCTTTAATTCTATGCTGTGCTTTCAGGCATAAAAAACAACGCGCCTGTCTTCTCAAAACATCGTTCTTTTCATTCACACTCAAACTTTCACAGCGTTCTGAATCATGCTTCGCATTGCAGTAAATGCAAGTTTCACTAATTGGCAACATATATTCGTGTACCTTAGAACTATTTATCGCTTACGTTCGGTACCGATCATGTTGTTTATCGCGTAAATTGTTTTGACTATCTCTCGAAAACTGCTTCGACCTGACGCCAGCACTTCCTGGGTTTGTCTGACTGTGGTTTGTCACTCTCTCCCCTTCTCCTTTCGAACTACGAAGCATTATCGGTGATTCGCGACTTTCAGTTTCAATCTTTAAGAATTTCAATAATTCTGACACGCTGGATTCACCGTCTTCTGATTTATCTAAACATCTTCTATTAAAATCCAAAGTAAGATCCTCAGGTATCAATTTTAAAAGTATGGGTTGTAATAAATGACCGTACATACCAGAAGTAACATTTAGCGATTCTAGACTCCTGATCTGTACCTCACAAGTATCGTACAATTTTCTCAGTCCAGTTACATTGTTAGAGTCCTTCACAGGATTAAGGTTTAATAATCTAGACATATGTGAGGATATAACGAGATTTGACTTCCCGAATCTTTTTTTGTAATAGCGTTATCGCCATTTCATAATTCTCATTTGAGAGTGCGAAGCCGCAAACGACATTGGCCGCTGCACCTCCAAGTAATGATTTTAAATATGAGAATTTATCTATTTTCGTCAAAGCATTATTCTGATCAATGGAGTTTTGGAATTGGTTCCAGAATTCCAACCAGGTGCATGGATCTCCGTAATATTTATCGATAGCTAACTTAGGTAATTTAATCGACTTCGAGTAATTAATATTTCTATTTCCAGAATTCGAGTTATCAAGAGAGTTATCGTGATCAAACATAACCTGAGAGGTTTGTGCAGAAATATTCTGTTGGGTGAAATTTGACTGAGAAATTCTGGTTTCGTAATGAGCTTTTAACTGAGCGGAAATTTTTGAATTCCACAACATGATTTTCTGAGAATATTCAAACGCTGATTCTACTTCTAAATCGAACTCTTTTTCATTATCAATAATATTCTGACCTTTATTATCAAAATTTTTTAGCTCTTTGTAGAGCTCATCTAAATAATTTGAATGTTCTTGCAATGAATTAATATCATGTGTCAAATTCACTTTCTAGTTTATTAATGATCTTTGTAACAACAGAACATCTAACAGCTCTATGGATGAGCTTAGATAGCTCATCCATTTTTATAACTAAATAAATTATCACTAAATATTTATATTCAATAGTCAATGTTGTTCAAGTTCAACTAATAGTTTATTAATGAATCAGAAATCCTTACCTTGATCTAAGGAGTTGAGTCAAGGTGAAATTATATTCCAAGTTACTCAAAATAAACTGTTCTCAACGGCCATTTGTAATCCGAATTTTTTCACGGCCGTATTGCACCAATGTTCTCTGCGTTCAGTGGTAGGTATCTAAAATCACTTAATCTAAATCTCTTTCTAAATCTATTTAAATGTGTGGTTCAGCTTATCTATAATCTAAATCAAGAATACACTCAAAAGAAATTCTATGCTGAGAAAATTTGAGAATAAAATTTAATAAAAAATTAAAGCACGTGTTATCTATTCGAAATCTAAATCCAATCTGCTCTACAGAAAAAGAGAAAGAAAAGGTTACATAAATAGCGCATGCGCGCTGAACAGCTTCACGTCACAAGTGACGTAAATTCCGTAAGAGGATTCAAATACTTCCAGTCGGAACACTTGTTATTTCGTTTTTTAAACAAGTTCTTGTCATGAAGACAATAGATCACTTCCATGGAGGTTTAGCTATGAGTACAAAGCCTATGAGTACTTTCGTATCATCAAGACATTCGCTTTGACAACATTTTTTCTTACCTTACCTATTTTGTCAAAAAAAAGTTAGGTCACTAAAGTTTGACTCTGTTGAATTATTTAACTGATCGAAGGCAGTTATTTTTGATTTTGATGAACTCATCTGTATGACCTTTCACAGGTATCCAGAAGCTGAGTATGATTCGTAAAAAGTACGAAATAAAGGGTTAACAAGAACCGAACATCAGAAATTTGCATGTAGATTATCTGCACATGTAAATCAATCTCTGTGCTTATCCTAGTTTTGTCTGTTGACTGTGTATCCATCCATAACAAGAGGCGCAAGCATGTCTCTAATTCCATAAGTTTCATTAGAGCCCATAACGTACATGAACTTCTGAGATGTGGGCTCGAGTTCAAATCCCGACCAAGGCATAGACGTTCTTGTGCTATCCGCCAGTACGGAGTGATGTTAAGCTCACCTATCTGGTGCTCGCATAATAAAGATGCCAACAGTGGGCGCAGTGGCCCAGTTGGCAAGAGCAGCGAGCTACTGATCTGAAAGTTACGGGTTCGATGCTCGTCGCTGACAAATTCATTGCCGTGTACATTAACGGTGGCTGTGTACGTAAACTCTGTCGTGGCTGCAATGTCCTCCAAGTTCTCAAAATTACCTCTGGAGGTGCGGGGTCAAGTGTTCTGGTCTCGTCACTTGACTCGGTTCAAAATTACGGGACTGGTTCTTTGGCCAATTCGGACTCCCACCCTTGTGGTCCCAGTCAAAACAGGAGTCGCACCTTCATCGTCCATAGCCTTCGGGACTTGATCTGATGTTGCTGTCGGTCAAGTGTCATAAGCAACAACAACAACAGCAAATGCCAACAAATTCGCGGCGTGGAACGGCGAAAAGTTGGGTGCTAAATGTTAAAAAGACGGGTGTCTACCATATTAGAAAAAAAATGGCAAATTAAAGTAGTGAAACTGCTGATTACATATCTTATTCCACTCTCGTGCGATCCACATGAAAAAGCACTATTATCATTGCCAACCAGGAATTGATTATGGTTAGACGGTGTCGTGTTCACTGTTCTTGAAGGGTAGAATCATAGGAAAGAGGAAATATGGACGTCCACAGACACGGATTTTCAGACGGGTAAATAAACCACTAAGGGTCGCATTCACCAAATTGTGGTGGTACATGAGAATCCAGTTATCCGGGTACGGATAACTGGATTGGGTATGATAGGTACACTTTACTGGTGGATTATATGATTCTCGGTTTAATTTCTTATTTGTAAGAGCGTTTAATCTGGTCAAGGAAGTTAGAATGGTAATTTCCAGACACATGTTAATACTCTTATTTCATGTTTGTTTATTCCCTTGTAGATAATAAATGGAGGAGCGAATATTTGATTGCGATTGAAAAATACAGGAGCACCATGGATTTCTTATCAGAAAAGTTAAGTATATCAAAACAAATTCAGTAAATAAGATACTTTTTAAGTTTGTACATTAATCAACTTTGTTTTCTATTTCAGATAAAAATAAATGGATATGTATGCATTCAGAACTTAAAAACTGTTCTATTGCGTCCTATGATAGATTTATTCTGTTGTGTTGTTTTCAAGATTTTCAGATAGGTATTTTGAATATCGGCTGAGTCGTAGCTTGAGTGTCTCAGAGGTCATAGGCCCGTTACACACACGACGGATTTTTCCTTTGCGAAAAATTTTCCGTCGCCGCCGTTCCAACAGTAGACCGCAGAAGTCAATGGGAGCTTACATATTTGGCGGGGGGCGGGGAAACGATAGGTCAATTTGCCGTCGACGGCAGCTGAGCAGCTGTCGAGTACCACTGGCGCCAACGGAACTTTTAACGTCAACTTGAACTAGTGGACTATGTGACCTTATGCACGCTTACACACACAGCGGTTTTTCTACCTTCCTACAGTTATTTGCGAGAGTGTGGTTTGACCTTTCGTATTGACAGGTGTATCAATAGTAACAATAATTCGTGAATATGAGTGAGATTATTTAATTAACCCTTTCAGACTGATTGTTGAGAGATTATTAGAAATTATTTTATGTAAAAAAAAATATTGTTTTATGAAAAATGAATCTTAGGTCAATACATTGCGCTCAGATTTTTTTAAAAACTATAAGAGATATATATGTGGGAAGCTCTCCTTCCCGTATTTTCGCCTCTTTGCTCTTTACTACCGAAATGTACGTCACCGAGTGACGTTCCATTTTGCTCCTTCTCACGCATGCGCAAGGGGACGCTAGCCGTGGCACCAGTAGAGGGCGGAAAGAGGATAAAGGTCGATTTATACAGACACGAGAAGGGAAAGTAACGGGAACGATCCGAGCGCGCGACGAGTCGTCGTAGTCATTTCCTACCTGTTTTTCAATGGAACTGTTTATACTGCGCCGTGACACGTCCGATTCTTGGTCGATTCCCGGCCGAGAATCGGCGCCAACGATTCGAAGCAGGAAGTCGTTTACTGCTCGGCCGTCTCTCGTTCATGGCAGAAAGTAAAAAGTGGCTATTCAAGATATAATTTACATACTGTTATTTATGTTTGATATTTAATATGGATGATGAAAACTCATTGAGCTGGTGAGAGGTTTTGTACGATTTGGCCCATCAAAATACACATGAATCCAAAGTTCAAAATGACAATTCGGAAGGCAATAGGAGAAAATTATACTTGAAATTACAATTGGTCCACTAAAATATATAAAATTTATCAATTTGTATGAATAATGAAACAATGGAAAAATTATTTACACGATTTAGAAAGTTTAAATTGTGAAAAACAAATACTTACATGTATGGATTTGTTGGTTATAAAACAATTTTTCTTGCTTTCTGAGCAGCAAAATTGTATATTAAAAGTAAAAAGTCCAAAGATGATGAGAGATCATTTTCGTTAGAAATAAGTGCCAAGGAGGACAGGCGTACAATCAGTATTCAAAGCATTCTGATTGTACCTGCTTTGTAATGTTTTCAATTCTTGTGGGAAAAGTGAGAAATAAAATCCATTATAATGATAGAGAGAACAATTAAAAGCCATCTTTTGTTTACCTCACTCCTTCAGCCTTCAAACATCTTTCTTCCCAACAGGTTTGGAGCCAGGGCCGCCCTGAGGGGGGGGGGGGCAACTGGGGCACTTTGCCCCAGGCCCCCAACTGCCGGAGGGGCCCAAAAAAATTTTTAAAAAATTATTTATTAGATTTCCTCCGAAAGAAAATTCTGAAACTTGTACCGTACTTCAAAATTCAAAATAATCTCCTGAAAAAGGGCCCCCCCCCCCCAAAAAAAAAGAAAAAAAAATTATTCGATTAATCAGATTTCTTGGGGCCTCCAACAGAAGTTTGACCCAGGCCCCGTAAAGTCTCTGGGCGGCCCTGTTTGGAGCGCATTTACTTATTTGTCTTCCCTGGAGACTGGTCACTCCCTGGAGGAATGTCTTGTCTATTGTTTGCTTTGAATAGAGCAAACATTTGACCAAATTGTATTAGTATTCGTTCACAAGGATATGTTCACGTTTTTATCAGTTTGCAACTATTCCGTTAAAACGAACAAAGTCCGACAAAACGGTTTATAATTCTTCAAATGACTGTATGTAGTGACTGACACATAGTAGAAACTGATATTGAAAAAAAGGATTGATAATCAAGGGTTTACTATAACTGAATTGAAGATAAATCATGTTTTTTTAACCGAGAAATTTTTCGAACCAAAAGGGTAGTTTGTCAATTAAGATTCTTTCTGCGATTCTTTAGAAAAAATCGAAACATATACAGGGTGTCCCAAAACGACCGCATAAACTCTGCACAGCTAGATTCCTCCTTGGGAGTACATAAAAACTGCCCAAAGAAGCGTTCCTGTATAATCCATAGTTTACGAGAAAAATACGAAAAACAAAGTATGACGTCACTGCCAGGTGCAAGAAGAAAACACTTTATTGGACATATCAACAACAATATTTGCATATCTTTCCAGACGATAATGTTTAAAACGTTCGCCGCGCATATCGCGTCATGCATACGCGCGCGTGATGGATTGACGTTAAGCCGCCGTTGAACTGGTATTTAAAAGGCTGCATCTTGCAGCTACCGGTAGTCTTCGTATGGTGGCCATGTATTCCGTTCGTGACTACTGCGACATGTACTTGATGTACGGCCGATGTAATGGAAATGCCTTACGAACTGCTAGGGAGTATGCCCGTCGATATACGTCCCGCCGTCCTCCCGATGTCAACGTCATCCGTAGGCTGGACGACAGACTACGAAATACGGGAAGCGTCTTGCCAACAGCCAATCTTCACGATACTGGAAGACCGCGGAGCGGCCTGGCGGTAGCACAGACGGATGCAATACTGCAGCGGGTAGAAGAGACGCCCGAGGTAAGCACACGCGTATTAGCCCGTGAGATGACTTCAAGTAAAAGTACTTTACACAGGCTTTTACGGTCTGAGAGGATACACCCATTTCGGTACACAACCGCGCAAGGTCTGAAACCAGATGACTTTCAGAAACGCGTGGCCTTCTGTGAATGGCTATTGCAGCAACAGAACACAGATAATGGTTTCATTGCACATATCCTGTGGACTGATGAATCATGTTTCACTCGTGATGGGATATTCAACCATCACAACAGCCATATGTGGTCCCAATGCAATCCGGCCGCAGAAACATCAGGAACGTTGGTCTCTTAACGTGTGGGCCGGCATACTCGGGGATCGCCTGCTTGGACCATATCTGTTGCCTGAACGGCTCTCGGGACAGTCGGACTTGGTGTTTCTCAATGAGGTCTTAACCGAGTTCCTCTATGACATACCATTAGCGGCAATACAGGGACTTTGGTTCCAGCATGATGGGGCTCCGGCGCATTTCTGTGCTCCTGTACGTGGTTGGCTGGATATGGAATACCCCGGCCGCTGGATCGGACGTGGGGGTCCGGTTCTATGGCCGCCACGTTCGCCAGATCTTACACCATTGGATTTTTTCCTATGGGGCCATCTCAAGGAACTTGTGTATCGAGACGTAGTGACAACATAAATGGACTTAGTTGCCCGTCTGCATGCTGTTTGTACTTCGGTGGACCCCGCGATGCTGCAACGTGTGATGACAGCCATTCCACGGCGTGCTCAAGCCTGCCTCGACATGCACGGCGGACACTTTGAACATCTGCTTTAAATTGTGTATGCTGTTGATATGTTCAATAAAGTGTTTTTTCTTGCACTGGCAGTGACGTCATACTTTGTTTTTCGTATTTTTCTCGTAAACTATGGATCGTACAGGAACGCTTCTTTGGGCAGTTTTTATGTACTCCCAACGAGGAATCTAGCTGTGCAGAGTTTATGTGGTCGTTTTGGGACACCCTGTATATTTTTATAAGTTGAATTATAGAAACCGCGAAAAATGAGGGATTTCTTTAAAAACCCGTAACATTTAGAAAAGTGTTGCTATGAGAAATAAAAATGGCGGCCCTGGGCGGTTACCCAGTTTGTCCAGCCCTAAGCACGGCCCTGGCTCTCCTAATCCTCTTCCTCTAACAAAAGTGTGATAATGGCTAAATCTTTAACTGAAAAATGAAACCGCGCCATGACGTTACAAATCTTTCACAACTAATGAAACACGTTCCCGCCACTTTCTACTCCGGTCTCTGTATAAACACATGCATCCGGCGCTCGGGCTCGGCTCGTTCCCGTTACGTTCCCTTTACGTGCCTGTATAAATCAACCCTAAAAAGGATAGACGGCGTGCTAGCTGCATATTAATGTGTCACTCGTTTCGTAAAGCTTGTTGGCATGTTACTATCGCTGTATATATGATTTACAGGTATATTTAACTGTTAAAATAAACCTGTAAAACGCAGTTGTTAATGACATTGGTTTCTATACTGGTATAGCATAATTAGTACATGTAAAAGAGCCATACTGGTGACCCGGACGTGATTTGAACATGCAACCTTCTGATTAAATTATTTGTATATATTCTATTCATAGGTTATACTTATATCCATAGGTTATACTACACCTAAAATAATGACCATATTTCACGTAAATATATTTTTTCAGGCAAATGTATTGTATTTTACAAGAAATATAAAAAAATTTCAAAAAAAAATTGCTGTAAAAAATTTGTAATATGTACTTACCTATAAATCATAATAAAATACTTATATTAAATCATAATAAAAAATTGAGTTTTTAGAAGGTTTTAAGGTGATCTCCCCCCTTAACTTATTTTATAAACAAATACACTCATGTCCATAAATTAAGGATAATGCCAGCTCCGGCAAATAAAGGTTCAGAAACAAAACAAACGTGACTTATTCATAAAGCCCATTTATTAAACAAAAGATAAAAAACAAAAAAGATGATGTATCTATGATACTATTCATAAAAACTATGATTTTTTGCTCTCTGGAGCAATTGTAAAAAATATCTCCTTTACAAAAACTTAATATTACATGGTTGGTATGATGGTTAATAAATTGTATGTCTCCCATGCGATGAAATACAGTCCGTACAACGCCTAGGCATGCTGAGTATCAAATTATCAAGCTGATCTTGGGGTAGATTACTCCACTCAGCAAACAATGCTCTCCCAAGTTCCAGTACACACTTAGGAGGGGGTTGACGGGCTGCAACTCGTCGGCCAAGTATGCCCCACACATGCTCTATCGGATTCAAGTCAGGTGAGAATGCTGGCCATTCCATACGGGTGATAGCCTCAGATTGAAGGCATTCGTTTACGATGTTTGCTCGGTGAGGACGGGTGTTAACACAATACCATAAACACAATCCATAACCACAAACACAAATTCTGCGCCCATGACACCCCTAGACAAACGTACATGTTGTTCCAGAATGATGTTCCTGTAACGTCCAGGAAACATGCCCGCGAGAACAGTTGAACTTTGCACGTTTCACCAATATTGTGTGGGAATTGCTATATTTTATCCCTCCTGCCGGCCCCCATATAAATTATTATTACCAGTGTGACGTAATGTTACACTTGGAGTCATTTGCATGCTTATTTATTTTTTCCAGAATGTAAAACACCGTACAGTCCACGCACGCAAAGTCAGATATTCACAGGTTTTCCGAGCTGTTTTCTTTCAATCTCCGAGTATGGAGCAGTCGATATGTAAAATCACCCGCCTAAGTTAATTGGGCGATATCCTTTTTGGGTTCCACATGCAGTGAGAGTGTTGACTCGGCTTCACAAGATTCTTTTCAAATTGAACATTCTAAACTTAAAATAAACTTTCTTTATTTAAAACAAACAAATTCACAAGAACACCAAAGCACTATTACAACCTCTTCTCACACCGAGTAATAACATCGTAAAACTATTGACTCCGCAATATCTCTCGCAGTTGCTACTTCAGTAAAAAAAATAAATAAGCATGCAAATGACTCCAAGTGTAACATTACGTCACACTGGTAATAATAATTTATATGGAGGCCGGCAGGTGGGATAAAATATAACAATTCCCATAGAATATTAGTGAAACGTGCAAAGTTCAACTGTTCTCGCGGGCACGTTTCCTGGACGTTACAGTCCCGATAAATGTGGCCGTTCATAGTTCCGATTTGAACTTGCAGATCTGTTCTGGAGCCCAGTATAATTCCACCCCAAACGAGCAATCCTGCACCACCGTAACGGTGTCGTTCAATGATGTTGTCTTGGTGGTAACGGGTACCTGGCGTTCTCAATATGAAAGTCAGACGTTAACCTTACTGCAAGCTAAACCTGTACTCATTGGAAAACATCACACAAGCCCACTGTGACGATGTCCACATTGCATGTTCTCTACTACAGGCTAATCGCTGCCGACAGTGAGTTGCCATGAGCGGAACACATCTGACAGGCCTTCGAGCATATAGACCAATATTTCCCAAACGTCTGTACACGGTTTGCCTTGAAACTGTGGTACCCGTGACTGCAGATAGCTGACGAGACAGGTCGGATGGTGTGCTCCGTCTGCTTCTTTTGGCAGTTACTGCCAAATACCGGTCTTCATTCGGCTTTGTAACTCGGGGGCTACCTGTACTGTAACGTCTACTGACATTTCCATCATCTTGGAATCGTTGCCAAAGCCTAGAGAGGACACTTTGGGCAATTCCAAGTTCATCGGATACTCCCATGTGAGTACTTCCACATTCCAGGCGGCCGATAATTCTACCACGTAAAAAATCATCCACATGCGTCCTCTGTGTCATAACTATTCGGTTATGGCACTGAGCGGCTTACAGAACGCTTGTGAACAATTTTACTTCTTTGCCACCATTCCTTATATACCCCTCTCTTACACTCTCGTCATTGTGACGTACTATCGGCGTCATCTGGTGGCTTCCCGTAATTTGCATATTATTCTTGAAGATGTGTGTGATAATTCTACAGGTGAAATTTTTACTTTAGAGTTCGATTTCCGTGTGATTCTGAATTATCCTTAATTTATAGATATGAGTGTATATCATTCATATTTTTTAACGTTTAATTTTCACTTGAATTACGCGGTTACAGGTGAATTACGTGGAAAAATGCTTCCAAGAAAAGCGATTGCATGACTTTGTGTGTTGGCTAGCTAGAAATTCCATCGGTGTAAACCTCGATGGTTGCTGAAAGCCAAGGCAATATATTGACAATTGAGATCTGGGAAAGCCAGGGGTTGTACGAATAGGAATTTTTTTATATTGATGATTCTAAATAATTGTGATTATATATATGTGTGTAATAAATATCGAAAATTTATTTTAAAGCAATTTTTGACGGTATTTTGTTGTATATATATCTTACATATTTTCATTGATTTATATTATACACTGCATAACTTTCAGCATAATATACACAATGGTGTAGGAAATGCTGTTCCACGGTGGGACAAACGGTATCCCTCCTCCCCCTGTAAAAATAAAAACAGCAGAATTTTTTTGGGGCATAAAATATCTAAGTAAGTGCATCTGATTCTTTTTGCAACATTTTTTCTAAATTTCAGTTGTATTTTAATATAGCGTGCCGCAAAGGTTTAAAATGCAACAAAATTTAATTAAATATAATTTTTAAAGTTATATATAAGCAAATATATCACATTAATTTTTAATTATTTTATCAGGCTTGTATCTTATATCTAGTGTTACAACAATATTTTACAATTAGATAAAAAATTATGACAAGAAAAAGTTTTAAGAATATCCTTATATCTTAGACATCTACCAGGAAACCCTTCCTACACTTGAAACAAAATATCTACACAGAATGTTTCTCACATCGTTTGCTTTGAGGCCTCCTCTTGTAGTGTTCTTTCCTGTAGTGAAAATCGCAAAACAGGATGGCGACGGAAATTTTTCCGCCCTGTGTGCAACGTCTTCTTTGAGCGGAGATTTCTTTGAGCGGCGACGGTAAATTATCCGCGACGGAAAAATCCGCCGCGTGTGTGTAACGGGCCTAACAGGGGTTTTATTTTTCGTACTCGAAACGTCAGGAAACGGGGAAAAAGGAATTTTTACAGTCTGAACAACATATTCGGAATAAAAAGGTTTTTGATTCCCAATTTAAAGCAGTTGTTAAATTCACGGCCGTTTTTAAAATGATGAAATAATTTTTTCTTTAAATCACTGCTGATTTAGCGGACCACTTCTTGGGTGCTCTCGGACCACCGGTGAGTGCCGGATTTCCGCGCAGGGCTTGGAGGCGAGAGCCTCGGGCCCCCGGAGCGCCAGGGCCCCAAAATCTACCACATAATTTTAGCTACTCATATATTAAAATTTTTTATTTAGGTAATCACTATTGTGTACACCAGGCGGGTCAAATTCGCGACCCGAGGGACGTATGTGGCCCTCAACAATTATTTGTGCACCCCAGGTCCAGCCAATATAACTGTAAGTAAATACTGTGTCACCGTATGCGCCTTCCGCACAGGCGCACCATCTCCCCCACACACACACTTGCAGTGAATATTTTAGCAGCGGACTACCACAGACCAGTAGTCTGGTTAGTAAGCAATCTTGTACGAAGTGATTTGTTTGGTGGGTGTAAAACAGAATATATTTCCGTTAAGAGAAGGCTTATAGATTTGTGAAATTAAGCTGTGTCTGGTAAGTTAATATTCAAGAACAAAAGGTGTCAGGGAGAAAACATTAATATTATTGTTGTTCTTCATTTTTTATACTATACTTTTAGAAATAATCTATGTTTCTACGAAAATTGATTTTGAAGTTTTTCTTATTTGTGTGACCCATATAAACTTTAACCTTGTTCATTTGGCCCATGTCAGCCTTTGAGTTTAAGACACATGATTTAATCCAAAGATCTTTTGCTCCCAAAGTCCTCTGCAAAGAAACCCGAAAAAAAGACGTTTGCTCAGATTCCCAATTAACCGTGAAAGCAGTGACGTCAGATTATCGAAATTTCGGATTTTCCCGCTACCGATGGAAGAAACACGGAGCTTTCGGAACGAACCAATGTGTCCCTCACGCGTCGGGAGTCCCAGAGCCAGAAAGATACTCGGATTTACGAGATTTTTTAAATCCCGAAAAGAATGGGACGATACGGTCTGCGCCAGGTCCGCGAAGTTGGCGATCTCGCCATATGACGTCATACCGCTAAAGATTTCATGGAAGTCCTTCGTAATGCTTTTTTAATCCTAGGCAACTAAGCTCTGCCAAAGGCATCCAAAAAATGAACAAGGGGGTACAAGGTTGAGCTTACTCGTTACAGCCACGACGTCACCGAAACCGCCGCACGAATTTATCGTTTTTCCGCATCTAACTGGCAATAAGTAGCACTAGAGACGCCATTAATTCATCCTAAAAGTCTATTACTCCAAAAAATATCTGCCCAGAAATCCGAAAATATAGCGTTGACGTCGATTCCGTTTTAACCGGGAAAACGGGGACATCAAAATTATCGAAATTGCAGATTTTCCCGCTACCGATGGAAGAAACATGAAGCTTTCGGGACGAACCAATGTGCCTCTCACGCGTCGGGAATCCAGAGTCATAAGGATACTCAGCTTTGTGATATTTTTAAAATTCCGAGAAGAATGGGGAGATATGATCTCCGCCAGTACGAGTTTACCGCAGTACGAGTTTATCGTTTTATCGACATGCCATTGGCTAAAAGTAGCACCAGAAATGCCTTCAATTCATCCTAAAGCTCTATTACTCCCAAAGTCCTCTTCAAAGAAACCCGAAAAATCATCATTTGTGCAGATACCGAATAAACCGTGAAAGCAGTGACGTCAGATTATCGAAATTACCGATTTTTCAGCCGCCGAACGAACACACGGGGAGCTTTCGAGACGACCTCTCGTGCCCCTCACGAACGAGGGGAACGGGGAAATACGGTCTCCGCTATCCTGTCTTAATTTTACATAATCACACAATACCTTAGATCAGGCATGTCAAACTCGCGACCCTAAACGATTATTTGTGTCGCCCAGTCCAATATAACGGTATGTAAATACCGTGTCACCTTATGTGCCTTACGCACAGGCGCACCATTTCCCCACTAGCAGCAGCAGAGTTCGCAGAAATTTTCTAAGGGGGGAGGGGTTCTATGAAAGAGTAGTTTTGAGCAATCAGTGCAAAGCTTAATTAAATAGTATATGTCATTAATAGTATATGTATTACCTAATTAAATAGTATATGTAATCAGAACCAATGGGGGTGGTTATAACCCCATCAACACCCCCCCCCCTGCGTACGCCACTGACTAGCAGTGACTGTTTTAGCAGCCGACTACCACATTCCAGACCAGTCAGTAAGTAGTGTTGTACGAAGTGATTTGTTCGGTGGGTGTAAAACAGGTTATACTTCGCTTTCGGAGAACGCTTATCAATTTGTGCAATTATTCAGTGTCTGGTAAGTTAATGTTCAAGAACAAAAATTATCAGCTAAAAAACATTAATATTATTGTTGTTCTTACTTTTTTTTACACTATACTTTTCGAAATAAACCTACGTTTCTACGAAAATCGATTTTGAAGTTTGTTTTCTTTTTCCGGCTCTCATAATCTTAATCCTTGTTTATTTGGCCCATGTCAGCCTTTGAATTTGACACGCTTGGTGTACACTGACTCTGGAGACAAAAACATACAATTTCCCTTAGAAATTCGTAGAATTGAGGTCTAACGCGTCCATAATGATGTTTGGAAGTGTTTGGAAACTTCGAAACTACATATAAAGATAAAGATATAACACTACCTGGACCGACATCGACACCCTTAACCTGACTTCAGAGTCTTTGTCGTCTCTATATTATTCTTATCTCGATGGTCAGTACCTATTTTAAGTCATTCGCTTTTTGAGAGCGTTGTGGATTGCTGTGTTTTTAAATCTACTTTTCTCGGTATTACTATTTTTTTGTAAGTAGGTTTGATTTCATCACTATATTTTTTTCCGACTTGTTTCTAACGTCCATAATGAGTTCTAAATGGAATTTTTAAACAGCGTTGCACCTTGTAGAAAATTTGTATTTACTTTACGATATAATTACATACGTGTACCTAACTTCACTCATTAGCGCTTTATGATAGCTTTATATTATATAATATTTTAATTACCCAATAAAAATGTGATCTGTGTGAATCCGCTCATGGTTCAATTTTTGGCTTAGTGGTCGGCAGACTTCTACACGTTGGGAACCACTGCTCTAATGTGACAGTTGTTAGTGCATTGCGTCATGGAGGAGACAGTCAATATAAAATTTTGTTTCAAATTAATCGAAAAAATCCGTTTAGAAAAATCAAAGGTTGAAAGACAATGCTGATTACATTTTCAACGCATAGGGATTAATCCATACAGAATTCGTACCAGAAGGACAAACAATTAATGCTAATTTTAACTGCCATGTTCTCAAGCGACTCTTAGTGACCCGTTCTTGCCGGCACGTGGCGGGACCTTCTATGTCCATGTTTTGTTTATTGCCTTGGCCTTGGAGGTTTGGCATCTAGGACAGAACTACATCCATGGTCATGTGTTTTTTTGTACTGTATTCTCTCTTTTAGGTTGGAAGTAGTCGCTTAAAAGTGCTACTCTGAGGAAAGCTTTTATAACTGATGGTTGTAATATTTAGACAGAGGTGTAATTCACCTCTGAATGTGCTAGTTTCTTCATGTAAATCTTAAGAATAAATGTTTTATGATGAACAAAGACCATAATTTTGCCTGAATCCAAATTTACTACAAAACAGCGCCGGCGTAATCGAAAGGACCCGTCAGGTAAACTAAGATTTTAATTTAAAATTTCTAGTTTGGAATTTTGAAACGGGACATTTTTTGACGCCCGAAGAGGGACGCCGGTCTCGAAAGTTGTTTTGAAGTAAAATATTGATATCCTTTAACTGATTGGATAAATGAATGGAATATATTCTATATTTTTGAAGATGTTTATTTAAACAGTATTGAAATTTGAATAGATATATTCTATATTGAAGAAATGGTTTATAGTATTGAATAGAATTGTTTTCTATAAGTAAAGGTTTTTCTGAATAATCTGAAGTTGGTGAAGAATATTATCTTGTTTGAATTTGGAACGTTGTGTTTTCATTTAATGAACTTTCGATTTATGAATATCTGTTGAAAGGGAAATTAGTCTTAAGCTATGGATCATCTAATTAAATTGCGCGGCTCTTATCGAGGTACCTTTACAAAATTTTAAGAAAAGGTGAAGGACTTTTTGAAATCAGAAGCCATTGATCTTGATTCTTGGGCCGGATTTTTGGCACAGCTGCAAGAAAAATATTCTAAAATTGAATCTTTTGATGAGGAAATTCTTAACACTTTCCTGAGCGACAAGAATTGTACTCAGAAAATGTGTAATGATGAAATCGAAAGTGCTGATAGTTATAGTGGTACATTTATTGACTTAAAAACGAAACTTGAACGACGATTGAATTCTTCAGGAGATTTGAATGGAACACATATTGAAAGCGAAACAAATTCCAAAAGAAATTTTAAACTACCAAAAATTGAATTACAAAAGTTTGATGGTAATCTAAAGGATTGGCTTTCTTTTTGGGTGTTATTTGAAAAAATTCATAAAGATGCAAATATTTCGGAAGTAGACAAATTTCAATATCTTCTCCAATCGAAATTATCAACAGGCTGTTGAATGCACACGCGTTTTGGCTGAGAAGACGTATTAGTTGAAGTTTATGTCAGGGAATTGTTAAGCCTTGTGCTTGGTAATACTTTAGGTCAGGAACATAAACTACCGATTTCGAAACTTTACGACAGATTAGAGACACAATTAAGATCTCTAAAAATGCTTGGCGTCACCAGTGACAAGTATGCGTCTATGTTGTACCCCTTAGTTGAATTCAGTCTACCAATTGAGCTTTTACGCATTTGGGAAAGACACTAAAATTCTGTTTCTCTTGGATCTAACGATAAAACTTTTAATAAATTAGAAACATTGATGCAATTTCTACGTAATGAAATTCAAGGGGAAGAGAGAATTAATCTTGCTACAAGTGACTTTGGGTTTGAAAACAAAACAAAGAAATCTTTTCAAAATAAATCCAAATATTTTCTAAGTCAAAATAAAGCTATCTCAACTGGTATGGAACTTTTAACCTCATCCCAGGGTAAACAGAGTAGAGAACATGAGTGTGTATTCTGCGATAAGCCCCATCCCAGTGCGGAATGCAGAAAGGTAGTAAATTTAACTTATGAACAAAGAAAGCAAAGCCTTATGAACCGGGGAGGCTGCTTTAAATGCTTAAAATTTAACCATGTTTCTAGTTCGTGTAGAAGTAATTATAACTGCACGATTTGTGGAAAATCCCACCATAGTCTCCTCTGCAGAAATAATCAAAAATGCACTCCCAATACACAAGGTGTTAGGAGTGACAAAGCTACTTCCGTGCAAGACGAAACATTGGCTAATGTTTCTTCGACTCCAAGAGTTTTGTTGCCAACACTCGTTGTCGTTTTGAAGGGTGACAACAGGAGTTTGAAAATCCGTGCAATAATCGATTCCGCATCCCACAGATCCTACCTGTTAGAAAGCACTGCGGAAAAGGTGGGCTATAAGGAAGGAAAAATTGAAACATTCCTTATTTGGCGGTTCAAGCACGAATACTTGTGAACAGAATGTCTATAAAGCTTACCTCTCTGATGTCGGTGACAACTACCGCTGTAATTTTGATGTTCTTAACCAGACTACAATTTGTCAAACTATGCCACCTGTCACACAACTGTGTGAAGATGATTTGTCCGATATGAGGATACGTTTAGAAGGTTGCCTTGGCCCCATAGCACTTCTCATAGGTGCAGATGTAGCCGGTAAGCTAATGACAGGGAAATTGAAAAGACTTAAATCTGGTCTTACAGCTGTGGAAACAAAGTTAGGTTGGACGGTCTTGGGTCGTACAAAGGGACGTTCGGAGCAGACTGAAAACCTTGTAGTTACTTCGATGTTAGCTACAGATGTACGAATTGCAGACCTGTAGGAATTAGATAGCCTTGGAATCAGAGATCCTGCCGAAAAGCAATCCCAATTAGAACTTAAAGATGCATCTGGAATACATTTTGAAAAGACCCTAAGCAGAGATGGTGATGGACGATACGTGGTCTCATTGCCATGGATAGAGGGACACCAAGTTCTCTCTGATAATAAGGTTGTTGCTGAGCGAAGACTCAAATCAACTGTGAATGCTCTAAAAAATAAGGGCTTAATTGAAGATTATAAAGAAGTCTTTAATGAATGACTTGGTGAAAAAAAATCGAAGAAGTGAAACCCGATGAGTTAGAGAAGACAAATTGTCATTACCTGCCACATAGAGCAGTCATCAAGGAGCATTCGATGACGACAATTCGACCCGTTTTCGATGCTTCCGCGAAAGAAAAGGATAGCTTCTCACTTAATGATTGTCTAACTAAAGACCCAAACTACATCAAGTTAATTTCCATTGTTTTGAATAAATTTCGTTTGAACAAGTACGGAGTGATTGCAGACATCCGGAAAGCTTTTTTGCAAATTGGAATAAATGAAGCGGATTGTGACTTTCTCAGATTTCTGTGGTGGGAGAATGGTGATCCTAACAAAATGAACATTTTCAGACATCGCCGAGTAGTTTTTGGGGTGAACTCCAGTCCATTTCTTTTAGGAGCTACCCTGAACTACCATTTAAGTAATGTTCCCGATTACTTGCGAGAGACAGCTTCCAAACTGAAGATGTCTATGTACGTGGATAACTGCGTTACGATTTGCGACTCAGAAGAAGAAGTGATTAATTTTATTAAAGAATCAAAAGAGATCATGTCCTCAGCATGTTTTGATCTTAGGGGGTTGGATGGTTAATGGTCTGCCACTAGAAACATCAGAAACTCTAGAAGAAACTGTCTCTGTTCTAGGATTAAATTGGAATGTTTTGGAGGATACTCTATACTGCGATCCGAAATTTAGTGATTACGAAGATGAAAATTTGAGCAAGAGAATTATTCTGTCTTTTGCTAGTCAGATATTCGATCCGATAGGTTTTCTTTGTCCCGAAATTTTGATTCCAAAAATTTTATTACAAGAATGTTGGCGAAGAAAATTGCCGTGGGATGCCAGACTACCCAGTGATCTCGAGAAAAAATTCCAAAAATGGAAAAATGAATTGAAATTCTTGCAAGATATCAGAATCCTTAGAAGAATATTGAGAAATTCTGATCTGGATACTAATTTGCATTTCACGTGTTTTGTGATGCGTCACAACACGCTTATGCAACCTGTATATATGTTAGACAAGAAAATGATTTTGGCGCTAAATGTCAATTGGTGCTAGCTCGTGCTCGTGTAGCACCTTTGAAATCTGTTTCAATTTCCAGGCTTGAACTCCTAGCATGTTGTTTGGGAGTTAGACTGATGAACTCTATTAAGAAAGATTTTCCTTACGAGAGAGCTCAAATTTTTTACTGGACAGATTCCATGAATGCTTTGTTCTGGATAAAAAATCAAGAAGCTTGGGCGGTGTTTGTTATGAACCGTGTTATTGAAATCAGATCTTTGAGCAGCACAGATGAGTGGAAATTTGTTCCAGGAAGTATGAATCCTGCCGACTTCCCGTCACGAGGTTGTAATGCTGATGTCCTACTCAAATCTGTCTGGTGGGAGGGTCCTGAGTTTTTGAAAACACCCATAAGTGAATGGCCAAAGCAGAAAGCGTCCTCTGAAATGCAGATCGTTAACTCGGAAAAGAAGAAATAAATTATTTCCGCCTTGAACACAGGAAACACGGGAAAGTTTTATGAAAGATATTCTTCTTACATGAAGATATTGAGAATTACAGTATGGATATGCAGATTCATCTCGAACCTACGAAATTCCCATCGTACTTCAGGGGAACTTAACAACAAAGAATTGAAGCATGCTGAAATAATCTTGATGAGGATGGTTCAGAGAGAAGAGTTTCCTAACGGAATTGAAGGCCGTTTGCAGAGATTACATCCTATGGTAGATAAAGAAGGATTTTTAAGAGTAAAGTCTCTTATCCTCAGAAGCAAAGATAGCACATATTTTCTTTTGCCTATTATTCTACCTGGAAATCACTACATAGTGCAGAGACTAATACAGTGTAAACATAAAGAGTTGAATCATGCCGGTGTCCAAATATTAATGAATAACCTACGGGAGAGGTATTGAATACTGAGATGTAGAAGATCCATCCGACAAGTGACATTGCGTTGTGTTAGATGCAGAAGATTTACTGTGAACTCTGTTCAACCAGAATCCCCTGCTTTGCCAGAAGATCGAATTAGAGATGCAGCCCCGTTCGGGGTTACCGGTGTTGATCTAGCCCAGTGGTTCCCAACCTTTTGTGGCTCATCTCCCCTTTCTGGAGGTTGACTAAAACCTATCGTCCCCTTTTCATTTTCATTGTATGCCTAATTTTAATTTGAAGTAAAGTGTAAATAATAAAGCAGTTTTATTATTTTAAACAATTTTATTACCGTATATAAAAACAACGAAAGCAGTTTTATCCGGTGACTCTTAAATAAAATAGAAAAAAAATTAAAATGTACATTTTTTACAGGTTTTTTTTAAGAACAAAGAAGTGAAATAATTAACTAAGATCATTGACTACATTTAAAATACACGAGTACATGTTTTCATTTTTAAATTGGAATCTGGAAAAATGTAGAAAGTTGACAGTTAAAATTTGAAAAAAAAAAATGAAAGTTTGAAAATTTTCTTATTGTTTTATTTTACTTTTTCAATGTCTGCCTTGTGCTTGGTGGATTTCAATTAAAGTTTCAATATCCGGCTTTATGTTCGTCAAGTTCAGGCGCAAGTCTCCTTTGAAGCAAATGTCCAACTTATTTCTTTGTTTTGTGAGGAGCTGGACAACAGAACTAAATCCTTTTTCAACTAAATATGTTGACGGGAACGAGATGAGAAGTGGTTCAGTTTTCCCCCACAGTTGTGGATAAATGTCCATAAGCTTCATCCAGGCTAACTCGTAACCGCTCAGCTGGAAAATGATTTTCGCCTCACAGTCATACTTCAGATCTAGAAACTCCGTCTGCAAAGTGTTATCAAGCTTATCCACAGCTTCAAACGAGAATGGATCTAGAATGCAATCTGGAATTTGTAACTTGGTCAAATCTTCAAATCTTGATTCCATGTCAGTTTTTAACTGGTCAAGGTGATCAAATTCAAAATAAAACACTCCGCGGTATTAGGAAGGCGCCCTGGTACCTTAAAAACGTACTTATTCACAGGGATCTGAGAATCGAACCCATTCGGCAACACATTGAAGATCTCGCATCTAACTTCTACAATAGATTCTATTCAATAGACAACGAAGAAATAAGCGTCCTAAGGCCACTTTGATTATTCACCCTGGTCTCCTTCTCCTTTCTTACTCTCTCTCAAAATTTTAATTTACATTTGCCGTTGCTTCTGGTTCTGACCTGCGTTTTTTTGATGGGTCGACCTCAAGACTATCCTTACTAAATTTTGCTTAATCGTCTGCTACCGTAATTTTTTTTTAATAAAACCTGCCACATTATTTACTTATTTATTTTTTGCTAGTATTAGTATTATTTATTTTTATTTATTTATTATTATTATTAATATTTTTATTATTATTCTAACTTTCAAGTCAGCACTTTTCTTTTAATCCTGAGAACGGAAATATAGCCACAAAAAATTATCCATACCGAGGATATGGAGCCCTGCTCTCTGGTGCCTCGTTAATGTACCATGTCTATGTCTATGTCTACGGTAACACTTGGGTACAAGCATGGATATACCATTTGGAAGGGAATTTTATAAGCTTTAATTTTTGGTTTTGACAATTTTCTGTGCTACACCCTGTTTTCGAGATAAACGCCGAAAACTGAAAAAAGTGACCTTTGGACCCCCACCCCACCCCCCCGCGGCACCTGAAATCGAGGGGACTTTATTAGGCGTTGTTCAGGGGACCAACCCAGACACATTCCTGAAAAAATCTCAACCCCTTCATTTAATGCGAAATGAAAACCTAATTTGACTGGACTATAACCCCCTCCTTTGAAAATTTCTGCGTACGCTACTGGTTTGCTATACAATAGACTAATGATAAATACTTGGTCATGCATGAAGTATAAAATGATTATAGCAATGAAACGAACTCCGACAAATCTGCCCTTAATAAACTATGCTTCAGCATCATGGTAAACAAAAAGGTCACTGTGAAACCCTTTAATGGGTCTATAAGTTTGAGATTGAAGTAAGCTTAAAGAAAATAGACCAGCTGACTTACTTTTGCTAAGAAAGAAGCAATAAAACTCCTTAAATTTTTGAGAATTTATTGAATTGTTAAATCATAGTTTTTATTTTTAAATGAACGTACATATGGAATTATTTTACATTCAATACACTGTTAATTATATTCTGTTGTAAACATCTTTTCTGCTTCACTATTTTTCTCTTGGTCAAATTATGTTAGCATTTAGCTGGTACTCTTATATTACTCCAAATAAGCCCTTCATGTCGTCGAGAAATTGAAGTAAGCTGTACATAAATCTTTGTTTTGTAGTGAATTGATAGTTTGTATATTTTTTAGAGTTTGTGTGAGATGGGCAACAGTTGCTTTATCAGATTCCTGCTTCAAAAGGTCATTCATTTGCATGAATTCTTTTGTGATGTTTAATTTTTCCACTGATATTGTGTTGTGAGCAATATGATGTTAAGCATTGCAGTATGATCGTCAGTATCAATTTCTATACATGTTGTTCTGGGAGGGATATGCATCTTTGGTGGTTCTTCGGGTACTTGTAATGTTGCAAAGATGTCCAATGGCAGGCAATTATCACTTAGTGCCAAAGCTCCTAATAAATATCTATCTTCGCTGTTGATAGGAAGAGCATTCGGTAAATTTTTTTTGTTTTGTTCTATTAGAAAACATTGGCGTTTGTACAAAGCTCCACTCCTTCCAGAATAGCATGTACAAACACTAATATTTGCATTAACAACATATGAAACATTATCTGTTGGGCTTTGAATTAAAAAAGTTATTTACCCCCATACCATAATGCTGAATTAAACCAATGCTCCAACATTATATGCTTTTGTTCTACAGAGAACATCTTTTAAAATTCTTACAGATAAAACATTATAATAATAGTTCTGATTCATATTTGTAGCTTTTTAAAATTATTTAAGTGTTTTTCTTGTAGTACTTAGTTAAAATGGATGTTTTCAATGTCAGAAGGGTTCTTTATTTATTATATCCAAAATTATGATGCATTTCTATTTGAGAAATCGTTTTCCTTGGTTTATGCTTTATCCAGGAAATATTTCTAGCCATTAATGTACACTGAAAGTTAAATATTAATTCTAATTTTTATGCTTTCTCTTAGAAGAAAAGTTTTTCTTGTAACTTTTTACAAGCTGGCAGGTTTCTTGTTTAGAAATTCCAATTGTTAATTTGTTTCAAGTGTTTGGGTCATCTTTTACAACTTGAGTTGCCTAAATGACCAAAACTTACAGCTGAAAGGTTGAAGCCAATTTATAATGTCTACAGCTTGATTCAGGCCTTCATATTCGGGATGTGGAGATTATTGCCCTAGCCATTTGGCTCCTGGTAGGCGTGAGACTCAAATTTTTATTGTAATTTAAGAGTTATATTTGATGTGTCATACATGATGAAATTCTGTTTTTATTTCTGTTCGCAAACATCTTACTTAAATATTTTGTCACGTTTTTAAGAGAAACATTTTCAATTTTAAGACTAAATGGTTTTTACTTTAGATTGACATGTGTATTAAACATGTTTTCTAGAGCTGAAACTTTTTGGTTTTCCCTGTAGATACTTATGATGCTCTTATCAGAATATTTAGTTGAAAGTTGAAAGGATCAGTCATCATCTAGCTAGCTGATAAATAATTAAGATCATTCACCAAGTATATTATTGAAATAAAATGCAATTTAAAGCCTATTGTGAACAAAATTTGAAACGGAAAATCATACAGAAAAATTTAAATGAAGTAGTAAAAAAATATTGAATTTTTACTTAATGGTCGCTAATTTTATACATTAGCTTCAATAAATTCATGAACAAGTATTTCAATTCATACAATTATAAATTAAGTACAGTGGTATCTCGATTGATCATTCATCAAATAATTTTTCCTGTATGTGTCATTTACTTCATTCAGTCCCAATGATATTTCTTTAAGATCCCGCATTTAACATTTAGTGCAATAGGTCCCTTTAAAAATCATAGAGGTTTCACTATATATGCAGACTACTAAAAACTATAACTATAGGATTCAGACATAATTAATAGACAAAATCATGAATTAAACATAATCTATAAAGGAAAATTTGATTACAGTACGTTGAAGAACAGAGACCTTTAAAAGGATGACATCTTGTAACTAATTACTGTGGAATCTCGATCTATCGTTTTTCAAGGGACCGACTGAACTGAACAATCAATGTGGGAATATAACAAAGCAATATGATCGTTGGACCGGGGGAAATAAACAACACATACAGGGAAAACGAAGATTCGGAGAACAATCGATCGAGATTCCACTGTATTTGAATGAGAAATCTTACCTCTAGATATGATCTATAATTCTAATTATTTTATGCAATGTCGTGAGCATTTATGTTGGACATTTGCTCTTACAAACCGCATGATTTGTTGGCCATTTCATTATGGAAGCACCCAATGCAACATTGCTCCATATGAGAAGAAAATGGAGAAACATCCATGCTTTTGCTGTGATTCAAATCCAGACTCCTGCAATAGCAGCTTGCATTGTCAACTTATATATAGCATGGGTACTTTTGATGATCAATGTCTGTTTCATTAATATTGTACACCAAAACATGTACATGAGATTTTACCAGCAAATACTCTCTAGAAGACTAGTAAATTAACCATAACCTTCAAGAGAACATCAGCTAGTATTAGAAATAAAACCAGTCCTTGACTGGTACGTTGGTGTCTGCCCTGGTAGAGCTGAGCAGACTGCAATCTCTCGGCCACTTGAGGTGCTTAAAATTTTATATGGACAAAACAAAACATTTTCCACTTGTAAAAAGTGTAATAATGAGCAGGCCACTCCTGGTCACATCCTAACTTGCTTAAATTTATCTAGGGAGGACTTTATTACTGACCCTTGCGTATTAATGGACTTGCTGAGGATATAAGGACTCATGGACCAGGTCTAGTGCCGCTAGACCAGCAGGGATTAGAAACAACAGAAATAAAACCATATTTTCTTTACTTATGAATACCGAGAGAAATACCAAAGGTGTATTAAAAATGCTAAATGATTCATTGAGATAGAAGTTAGAAATACTATTTAAAAATTTAAAGCATTATTAAGCTACTTTACGATCCCAAGGAAAAAGGCTCATGAGCCAGAGCACTTAAAAAACTTACATAGATATAATTCACATAAATTTACTTCATAGTCAAGAGAGCTTCAAACTTTAATTTAGATTAGATTTAGATATGCGCCTATAATTTCAGTTGAGATTAGCAAATCTTAAAATTATTTTTAAATTTTGGCAAGTATTTTAAACGAAACAGGAAGTATTTTTTCTTATGTTTTATAATCAATTTGTCTTCTAAAAAAGATTAGGAAGGTGAAGGTCCCATTTTCAATAAATTCCATTTATAATAAACTATGTTTGATATTATAACATAACTCTGATGCTAGAGCTGTTTGTAGGATGAAAGGGAAAAGAAAGAGGAGACAACTAGCATCCTTACATGATGAGAGCTAATTCTCGTATTACAGGTCTGAACCATACATGTATATGTCTAATGAATTTAGATAACATATGAACTTTAAAAGATTAGATCTTAAAATCTGAATAAAACAAACTATAAAAAAAAGATATAAAATGATAATACTGTTCATCATATCAAATCTATAACACAAACAAACCAAAAAATCTATAATGTATATAAAGAATTAAAGTAAAGAACTTATGAGTACTATTCTCATAAATTTTTTGTTTCAATTACAATATCTTTAAATTTGTCACACTCACTTTAAGTCATTCTCATAACATTAATTCAGTAAGCAAAGTCCTTTTTATGCAGAAACCAAACAAAATGTATAATATATTAACCAAAAATTTAATTGACAAAGTCAGATCTGAATGTGAATAAAAGAACAAAACAAACCAACAAACCTTCTAGAATGCCATCTATTATTATTGGTTCTGTGCATTCGGCCAGAGTTCAGTAAATATCTATAGTAATTATTTTTAGTCACATAAGCACATATCACCAATTTAAAAATTATTTGAAAAAAAATATGGAGAGAGTAACTCAAACTAATAATGAATTTTGAGTAAAAGAATTTACGCATTTTGTTTTTAAATTACAAAGTGAAGTCTTTACTACCTCCTCTCAAACACTTTCGAAATTCAGCGCGAAAATTCTCGGCCTCCTCTTTTATTGAAAATGGCAAACGCAAAACTACTGTATCAACAGTGCTTTTAGTTGAATCAATGGAGTATTCCCATTTATCTTTAATTATACCTTACACGTCATCGAGATTTATCTGTTGCTCATCCATTTTAAGGCAAAGAAACTTTCTTTTCTTGATGGACAGATCACGCTTGAAAACGATTTTAAAAATGGTAATATCGGCTCGAGCATAAAATTTGGCAATAAAAACAATGTAGCATGTTTGTCGCCAATATCAATCCTTCGAGCCGAAATTTTGCCAAGTTGCAAGATACTGTCAAAAAGTTACTGTTTTTGGAAATACGCGTCTTGCGTAGGCAACACTAGTGAGAATTGGTCGCGGTGGAAGCAGAAGTTGGAGAACTTTCATTTGGCATCCGAAAAGGTAGGAAAGTCTGATAACATCAAAATTGCCATATTGTTAAACTTCATAGGTGATGAAGGTGTAAATCTGTACAATACATTCAAGTTTGGAGAGACGGAGACTACATTTCAAGACGTGATCAAGAAATCTGATCATCATTGTTTGCCCCAGAGCAACGAAGTGTTCGAAAGATTCAAATTTTTCTCATGCTCACAGAAAGATGGCCAATCGATTGATGCATACGTAACAGAATTGAAGACACACGCAGCATCTTGTAACTTTGGCGAGCAAGAAACCAGCCTAATTCGTGACAGAATAGTTCTAGGTGTGAACGACGTTGGCTTGCAGGAAAGACTCCTAAGAAAACCTAAATTGACTTTACAGAAAGCTGTTCACAGTGCTCGAGCATGTGAATTAAGTAGGAAACAAGTAAAAACCAATGACTCAAGTAGTATTGATGCAATTAATAGTAAACAAGCACGTGGTACGATAAAATTTAAAAACCAATCGTATGTGGAATGTCAAGCATGTGGAAGAAAACACATAAAAGGTCAGTGCCCAGCCTACAATAAATTGTGTAATAAGTGTAAAAGGAAAAATCCTTTTGCTGTAATGTACAAAAGTAGAAGTGTCCACAAAACGGTGAGTGAAGTGCAAACTAGTGACTCTAGTGTATATAATGTGCAAAGTAGTGACTCTAGCGTATATAGTGTGCAAAGTAATGACTCTAGTGTATAAAATGTACTGATATTTTGCTGTATTATTGTTTTTGTACTTGTAATTTTGCCACAATGTATATATGTACTTGTTTATAACTTTACAATTTAAAAGGGGGATATGGAATAACTGCAACTGTGTCTAATCGGCCCCCTAACTGCAACCTGTTAACTGTCTTGTAGTTGACTTGTTGATCAGTTGCTATAAGCTGTAGTAGCATGTGTTGGTAACTTACAATAAAGTATTTGGTAATGATGCTTCGTCAGAATACATTATAAACTACATTCAACAGAATATAATCCATCACATGGTGGATTACAACACCAATGTAATTCAGAGGGTCTCTCATTAAATTGGCTCATGTAAGTGGAGCTGAATGCGATGTCGGGACGTGTTCCACAGGCAATGTACAGCAGACTTCCAATGGCTTGCCTGTAAGGAATCTCGTCACTCTTCTTCTTTATGTTATACCATTCTGCATCGTTTACTTTGTAGTGTTTTACACTGGGATCTAAAGGGGTTGATGCTCCCTTAGCTGAACTTGCCCCCAAACTTTCCAGGATTTCTTCAATGTAGGCTGTTTGATCCAGTGTTAGTGAACCATCAGCTTGCTTCTGGATTCTTATGGATAAAATTTCATTTGCTTCTCCAAGGTCTTTTGCTTGGAATTTCTACATAACTTTATGCTTAAAAGTGCTTATGGTTTCTGAGGTTCCAGCAATAAACATATCATCAACGTAGAGGCCAAGATACAGTGTTTTCTGTGGATGATAATAAATGCATGGATCACTTTTTGATCGCAACAATCCTAGTTCTTTCAAGAAGGTGTCAAAACACTCATTCCATTATCTTCCAGCCTGTTTTAGGCCATACAAACTTCTTTTGAGGTGACAGACGAGATGTTCTTTGCCTTGTTGTTACGTCCCTTCAGGCTGCAACATGTAAATATCTTCTTTCAAAGTTCCATTCAGGTAAGCTGCGGTGATATCCATTTGATGAATTTCCATGTCCAGCTCTATGGCAAGGGCTAAAAGGATTCGCACAGACTTTATTTTTATAACAGGAGAGAAAGTCTCAGAGAAATCTCTACCTGGGACCTGTGAATAGTCTTTTGCAACCAAACGAGCTTTAAATTTAATCACTTCTCCTTTTGCACTTAATTTTCTTTTGAATACCCATTTGCACCCAATAGGTTTGGTGTTTGCTGGTTTTGGAACCAGTTCCCATGTTTGGTTGCTGTGAAGGTTATTCAACTCTTCCCTCATAGCTTCTCTCCACATTTCTGCATGAGGCGACTTCAGAGCTTCTTCCAAGGTGAATCCTCAATATTTTTGGGGGAAGCTTGCTCTTCACTGACCAATTTGTATAAAATTGGATCTCTAAAGTAAGTTTTAGGTTTCCTTACTCTATTGCTTCTTCTGACTTCAGGAGATTCTTCTATATCTGCTGTTAATTGTTCAGAAACAAAGTCTTCCAAGTTTTGCTCGGTATATTCGACTTCAGTTGTATCATCTGATAAAGTTTCAGGGAGAATTACACCGATTTCAGGAACTTTATCATTGGAGTTAATGATTAGTTCATCTTCCTTTTCTGACTGGCTCCTCCTGAATGAGAAAACAGTTTCATCAAACTTCACGTTTCTATTAATAAAAAACTTGTCTTCTTCTACATTCCATAACTTATATCCTTTTATGCCTTCAGGATAACCAATAAAAACACATTCTTGTGCACGTTTCCCCAATTTTCCCTTTAGCTGTGTTTTGTCAATTTGTGCTTAAGCCTTACAACCAAAGATTTTTAGATTATCAACTTCAACAGGATTTTGGGTCCAAAGTTCTTCTGGTATTCTTCCCTGGATAGCTTGTGACGGACATTTGTTGCGTAAATAACAAGCAGTAGTCACAGCATCTGCCCACAGTTCATTTGGATGTTTGAGTCGAACAAGAGGCATCTCTTCATGTCAAATAATGTATGGTTCATCTTCTCGGCAACTCCATTTTTCTGTGAGGTTCTGGGAACAGTAAGCTGTCTCGAGATTCCATTTTAAGTTAAGAAATCAAATTCCTTACTTGAATATTCCCCACCATTATCACTGCGTAAAGTGGTAATCTTCAGGCCATGTAGGTTTTCAACGTTATTTTTAAATTCGATAAGTTTCTCAAGGGCTTGGTCTTTTGACTTCATTGGTTTCACCACAACATACCTTGAATAGTCGTCAACAAAGGTAATAACATATTTGGAACCTCCTTTTGATGTGGGTGTTATAGGTCCCGAGATATCACTGTGGATTAGTTCTAGTAACCTTGAGGAATGTTTAGTTTCCCTAGTTGGAAATGGTTTTCTTTTCATCTTTCCCAGAATGCATGTTAAGCAAATGTCACTTCCTCTTGCGATTTCTTTACAATCGTCGTTCAAATCGCCTCTATTGACAAGCTTCTTCACTGCATTTTTGTGAAAGTGGCCTAAACGTCTATGCATGAGTTCTTCATGTTTGGAGATGTGTGCTTTATGCATCTGCTGTTCTTCAACTTTATACAGTCTTCCACAATTATGGGCAGTAAGGATGATTTTCTTCTTTTGGTTGGAATTTCTAGTAGTAGCCCTACCATTCTGAAAAGAAATGGTCATACCCATGTCTTCAATTCTTCCAACTGAGAGGAGGTTACTGTCAAGATTAGGCACATACAACACATTTGCTAAGGAAATGGTTTCTGTCCCACACTCTCCCGTGGGCAGGGCCCGATTATGAACGCTGGGGGCCCCTGGGCAGATGCTATTTGGGGGCCCCCCTTACGGACATTTATAAAAATACATACTATTATAAGTACTAGGTGCATACACCAAGGGGGTTTTGGGGCCCCCTAGCATCAGGGGGCCCTGGGCAAAGTCCCGATTTGCCCATTCGATAAAAAGGCCCTGCCCGTGGGCCTCAAAATGATATTGCCAGTTCCTATCGCTTCAATTTTTTCAGAGTTTGCTATTTCAACTTGTGATTTTATTGATACCAAATTTTCAAATTTTTCTCTTTGTGAGCACATGTGCTCAGTGGCACCGCTATCAAGGTACCAATCACACACAGGTTTATCACCACAAGTATCAGTAAGTAGTGCTTAATGTACATCACTTGACACTCTTTGGTTATATGATACAGTCTTAGGAATAGGACATTTTCGGGCAATATGTCCCCAGTGGCCACAGGCAATACACCGAGTTCTTCTTTCATTATCTCTAGGATATTTTTTGGATGTATCGTGTCCTTGTGTTTTTCTGCTGTCTTTCGTTTTTAGTGCTCTTTCACCAACAGCTTCTTGTTCACTTTCTGCACTGTGACGGAGCAATTTCTTCGCTTCTACTATTAGGCTTGACTTAACAATTTTTGAGGACAGAGTATCTTCATCTCGTTCTGGGTTTAATATCAAGCCTTCATACTCTTTAGGTAAACCCATCAACATGACAAGTGCTACTTCTCTGTCCGTGAGACCGTATCCGCAAAATAACACCTTACGATGCAATTCCATAATTCTTCTTAAATAGGAACTCATATTTTCACCAGAATTCATTCTTGCATTAAAGAATTCTCTAAGTAGTTGAAGCGTATGTAGCAATCCAAACTTCGTATGGATATCCTTTAGAGTTGTCCATGCATCTTTCCCCCTTGTACAATCGGCGATATCGTCTAAAAAGTTGTCTTCTACAACGAGTTGCTTCCCAACAGTTCTTTTGCACTAGCGCAGCACGAGTACGGATACTCCATGCCGTATAATTATTCCCATCTAGCTTAGGGATCTTCAATTCATCCATGCTGCCTGTTAGGCCTAGCTGCGCACGGCGAGTTTTGACTTCGGCTTCGTCAATTTTTCGTAGTTATCTGTTATCTCCTAACTCACGTATAAAAAACTTCTTCAGAGCACTCGTGCTGATAACGTGTTAGAAATACATCTTTAACAGATAATACAAAAATGAGGAAAAAACTCAATCGAAAGCAAATGTTTATTAGAGAGAGCGAGAGAGACAGGAGGTTGCCATTTAGCAATTACAAAACTCAGATGTCAAGTTGAGGTGAAATTGTAGCACTGCTTTTTCATAAACACAATCACATAGAAAATTAATTTTTAACAGATTGTGCTGCTTTTTTTAGTTTTTTTCGATGGATTCAACTTGATTCATCGTATCTGGATTCATATTGTTTCACTCCTCTCATATTAACTGATTTCAGTTGTTGCGACTAAAGGAAACTTGTGAAAAATTCACACGCAATCAACACTTCTTCAATTTCACAATAATTCAAAAAAGATGGCTATAGGTTTGAATTATTGCTTAATACTCCTCGGCCTGATGATGAACTATTAAATTGTTAAAAACATGTAGATATTCTTTTCGGTTTATTGTGGAATTGGAGAAGTGTTCAATTGTTGCTTGAAGAAATAAATTGTTATTGAATTTTAGTTTACATGTCTTATCAAATTTTTACTATGAATTATCTAACAATTGAGGTTATGCTTTTACGAGTTTTGAGCTATTATGCAACTGTCAGAGATATGTACTTTGTAAAAAACATTCTATGTGTTTTGTGTCAAATATGATGGATTTTTCAAATCAAGTTCTTGTTCTGAAATACTCAAACTGTATTTAAAAAGTCATTTTTTTTATTGATCCAATACATTATCGGTAAATTCAAGCAGTCTGATTCCAGAATTTTCTTTTGCTTTATTTTTACCATTGAAAAACTACTTAGTGTTTCAACTTAAGTTTTGTTTCAGAAATTCTATTTTTGATTTTTCATTATTAATGTCTGATGGGGGGAAAAAAGAAGATTGCAAATGGAAAGAAAATGATAAACATTGGCCTAGTATTTATATTGAGAATGCGGTGTTCTTTTAAAACAGATATCTTGAAAGAAACCACCCTGACACAGAATCCTGAGCACCTAACTCATAGAACCGAAAAACGCGTGTGTTGCATTACTTTTATTTGCTCCTCAGTATTGCACAGAAATTTAAATACTTCCTTTTGTTTCGTTGATCTTTCACTAAGGGATATCCAGATCATATTTGCTACTTGTTTCAATTCCTTGATGTTCGTAAAATTATCATAAATTCCGCAGTTTTCAATTTCAGTTTAGTGCATTCTTAATTCTGCAATCAACTAAACTATTGAAATGAACTACAGAGAAAATAGTAAAAAAATAAACTGGGTTCTAACTAAGCATTACATCTGAACATCCACAATATTCTAAGTTTAGAAGCAGCTTGTTGCCTGCAAAATTTTAATGGGGATATCCTTCTCAGATGCTAATAGAATATTATCGCTATTTAGATTTGTTTGTCTGGCAACTTGCAAGGAGCGCCTCATCGCGAGGAAGGACGATTAACCTTTTAACAATGGGCGATTGTCAAGTAGGAATAAGATTGTGCATTTGTATCTTCGCTTCGTTTCTCGTTGTATGTGATTTTTACTGAAATTAAACATCTTTAGTAGATGGGAATCACCCCATTACGTGTAAGTGTTGGAAACCATTATTCATTTAGTCCGGATGAAGGGGTTTCACAGCTGCCGACAGAAACGTAGGAAAACTGTTCTATATACTGCTGAAAAGAGTGTTAATAATAGAATTATGCTTATTTATCTGTGATAATGGGAGGTTGTTTTGGCACTCAACAAAGCAGACCTTCCTCGGGTATTGAATCTCTCGATGGCACTAGTTTGCATCAAACGAGTAAGTGTGTCTCACATCGATTTTTGCTATTATTTATCCATGTGACATATGAGAACTGTGAAATCTTACTATTTGAAATAAATACTGTGTATGTAGCATGCTACCTACTGACTATATGTGTTTTTAATTTGTAAGTCATGCTTTCTTAATGCTAGTTTTTATAAATATTCAACTTGTTGCGTTATTATTATGTATACATAAATCAGACTGTTCGAGTTATTAATCATGTGTCTTTAAAAGTGTGTGTTATTCGTAATGCATATCTTATTCCATAAAATTGGTTTACATTGTATAAAGGAAGGATTACTAATTTACTTTATTTGGTAATTGATATGACACACTTTTCAATAATCAGTAATTGTGTGTGGAACTTTAAATGTGATCGCTAGTTTTAAGTATCTTATTTTGATTAAAAAATATCGAATTTTGCAAGGGCATGTATTCAAATTGTTTAGTTGTGTTACTAATTTCTTCCAATTTCGTTTTGTTATTGGCGAATAGTTTCCTTACTGTGCTTAAAATTTTCAGAAACATTGGTGACATTTAAAGACCCCTTACTTGTTATGACATGTCAGTTTCAAATTGCTTTCTTGTTAATTTTTTTCTCTCTTATATTGATGTTCTGGAAGAAGTGGAAGTTATTTTCTTGTTCTCATCTTTTCTGATGTACACAAGATATTGTTATGTAATATATCAATGTAATTAGGCATAGCTGTATGTAGTAGATGCAAAATAATAGTCAATAAATGCATCAAATTTCCAGATCTATATGTCACTCTTTTTCATTATTTATTATGAAAATGTAATTCCAATCAGTATGTTGGTTATCTAGAATTTCAAAGATATTACTGATTTCTCGGTTGTCTTTTTTTTAGTATGTGTGTGTGTTATATTTTGGCTAAATAAGTCAAGGCTGTTTATGATATTTGAGTCTTTGGTATGAAAACTTATACTTGTCTTGTAATCAGAAATATTTAGGGATAAAAATTAAATGTTTATATCTCTATCCCCTTAAAAATAAAGTTTGATAAATTAATATTTTATAACATATCCTGAATACTGTTAAAAGCATGTCATTTAACTTTTATTTAGTATGCTAATGTATTCAGATATGGGAAGTTTTAGGTGTATCAAAAACTTTTTTAAAAATATCAGTCTCTTATAACTAATGTTTTTCTGGGGTGGGTGGGGATTTCTTAAATGGAAAAAAATGTTTAAAAATATCTAAATATGTTTGTGTTGATCATCCATTAAGAATGTACAAAGGAAATCTTATGAAGAGCAGTTAGAAAAAATGGAGGAAAAAAAAAACAGTAAGTCCTATTCAGTCACCCCATCTGTATGCTGAAAGGTGAGTTGAAGGTGTTGCACAAAAAGGGGAATACCAGTCTGAAATTTTTTTTCACCTGACTTAGTAAACAGCTGGTATAAAATAGTGAAGTTGAAAGAATTTGCTGTTCGCTTGTTTGCTTGAAATGAAAAATTATTTTTATAAAAATGCTGGCTGTTCTCTTAAATTGTCATGCTCTTTCAGATTTTTTGTGATAGTCAAAATATATTTGATTTATTTTCTAAGATTAGAAGATCATTTGTCATAAATTTTGTTCTTTATTTAGAAAACAAAGAATTATTTAATAATTTAACCATGGGTACAGGTCTGAGAAAAATATGTATTCAGGATATTGTTAAAATGTTTTTGTTTAAAAAAAAAAATTCCTTCATACATAAATTAATGTAACTGATGTTAAACTGAAAATATTTTTCTTATCACTTACTGTACTAAAACGGCATATAATATATTCCAATAATTGCTTTTGATTTCTTTGACACTGAATAAGGATTTTTTATGGTACTACTGCATTCAGTTTTGATTAAATAGAGCTCAAATTAACAGCTGCACTATCAGTTTAGATCAGTAGAAAATATTACCCTATCAATCAGCATCTTACATATAGTATTGAATATAATTGTGATCAGTTATGTGGCTTTTTTCTTCTGATATACATTCTTTGAAATAGTATAATATACTTATAACAAATATTTTGAGACACCGTGCAAATTAGTAAATTCCTATTTAAGTCTTGGCATGTGCTTAGAATGATATGACAGTATCCAGAAATGTTTTTAACTGACAAATGTAAGTATAATAGCTTGTAGAGAACAGCTAATAGTGATTTTGAATGAGGTCAAGTTATTTAGGGCAACCATTTTAACAAATCTGCTAACACAATTTCATACATGCTTGTCTAGTCAATTTTTGTTGATATTGCAAAGTAGAAATATCTAAAAGCTATAACAATGTACTCTTGAACTGGTGGGTGAAAGTCAGTCAGAAAGGGGTCACCCTGTGCTGAAGAGGTTATTACAAGAAAATTGTACATGTAATTATGTGAACAGGCTTTTAAAGCCATGTGGGGTTTTTAATGTTTGCACATCTATTTATTGTGAACTTACATCTATGAACTACCAGGGCCAAGCAGTGTACCACATGTTGAACATTGGTGTAATCCACGTATCACAGAACCTAAGGGTTTTAAAGAGCCTAATGATTTTTTCAAAATTATGGTGTCCCATGCTGTCATTACTGGGTCGCTCTTTTTTTTTTAATTTGAGGAAATAATTGGGTTTTTTTTTTAATATTAAATATAATCTATCTAGACTTAATTGAGGTCAGAATGTTTTTCCAGAAAAAGCACCTTAACTTGGTCTTTGACAAGGAGTGTAATAATGTTACAAAAGACATTTTATTGAAAAATCAAACACTTCAGTTTAGAATTACCACATAGCTAGAGGGTATAATGTGTACTTCCCAACAGCTATATATTTAATGAACTTAATTTAAAAAAAAAATTAGGATGTTTATTTTTTGAAGGGGAGATACCTGGAGGTATTCTATTTGCTTATGGTACACATTCCCTAGCTCAAACAATGATTTAAATTAATCATATTTTTGAACAAAGTCTGATAAGAAAAAGTTCAAATTACATTTTTATTGAAACTTTTTCCTTATTTCATAAACTGAAAGTGTTACTTGATGTGTTTGTGAGGGGGGGGGGGGTAATACTTGATGTTTTAATCAAACCATAATTGCTAAAAATTTTATGCCTAAGATTTTTGGATTTAACATGTTTTCTATAATTTCCATCTTTCTTAAAATCACCATTGGAAAGGTCATTTGCAAGCTTTGCAGCCCTTTAAATGGATACTAAAATTAGAAAGAAGTAAAAAAAATCATAAGAGGGATATCAGGTATACCCTTTAACAAATAGAGCTGAATGAGAAAGAAATTTTATGTTCACTTCTAGACCTCCAGTCTGATGACTAAAAAAATTCCTCCTCCTTCAGAATTTCATCTCTTCCCATTCACATTATTCTTTTTTGTATATTGAAATTCTATCCAAGCATTATGATTAACTTTGCCATGATAATCAGAAGCGGTGCAGTGCTGTTTTGATGTGCTGAATATCAAGGATTTCTATGGACATTTTCAGAGACACCTATAGGATTGTTTGGAATAGTGTCTCTGCATTGTGTCACCATGTCCAAATCAGTAAATGAGTAGCAAATGCTATTTTTTTTATTGGTAAGTTCTACAGTTTTGATTCCAAAGTTATTTGAATTTTTCACACCTTAGTGAAGCCTGTCATAGTTTCTAAAGGTAGATCTACACCTTTAATTTCTCCTTAGTGCAAGAAATAAATGATATACAGTGAAACTTCTGTTTGGTGACCAGTAATGGTTCCTGAGAATAGTAGCCATTTTGAAGGGTGGCCATGGAAAAGGAGTTTCTTCTATAACATTGGATATATGGAGTCTTTAATTGGTTCTGAACAAAATATGGCCATTTAGAGGGGTGGTTGCCTAGAGATGTTTCACTGTACTACCAAGTTATGTCATGTAGCAAAAGATTGAATGTATCACTCCAAAACAAAACAAAACCAACAACCAAGTTCTGGTTGATCACATGGTATATCACTTGTAGAGCTTTGTCACCTTTGAAAAATTGTCAAAAAATCTTACATTTTGTTATTTAGAACTATGTTATTGATAATGGCATTCATGGCCTTTTCATATCACTCTTTGAACATGGCTTAGCTTTTAATATTTTCTTCCATTAAATACTTTTTTCCCTCCATAATGTAGCTTTCCTACATAGTATGTTTTGAATAAAATCAATTTAAAAATAGTTTTTGTGATATGAAAAATATGTTTCCATAATGTTTATTTAATTGTATCTTGTGTTTTCCATAGTTACCATTGGTAAGAATCAACCTCTAAAGCATGAAAAGCCAAAATGGAAGAGTGACGTGCCTTTAACTGGTGGTCAACTTCATAGTAAACGGGATGAATTTTGGGATACAGCACCAGCATTTGAGGGAAGAAAAGAAATCTGGGATGCTCTGAAGGCTGCAGCATATGCAGCTGAAACTAATGATTATGCCCTTGCTCAGGCAATTATTGATGGAGCTAATATATCTTTGCCAACTGGTAAGTTCATTGGCTCTTGTCTATGTAGCATTGATGCACTGGTGTTTGCTGTATTTAAATTTATAGAAGCAATATTTGGTGTCAGATCAGTCTGCTGTGTTTGGATTATTGTATCAAAAAAAAAAAAATTCTGGTTGATAATTCAAATGCAGGATTAAAGTTTATTTGTTTTAAGTTGTAATCTGACCATGTCCTGAAATTAAAGCTCAGATAATTATTAAGAATTTGGATTGACTTATGTAGTCTCTATAAAAGTTTTGGTGGAGAACTGTCGAATTATTTTTCACTGAAGAGCATATCAGGGCTAACACCTGAATATATTTAATCAAAATTTGATATAACCTGATATGATTGTGCTAAATATAGCTTCAATATGCTAGAACAGCAGTTCCCAACCGGTGGGTCGCGGAAGGGTTATAGGTGGGTCGCGACTCGATCCTAAAACTATCAGAAACCATCGAATAAACCATCAGAAAAGATAAGAAAAATCGAAACTTACTTAAAAACATCAATTTTACATATTGATAGATTGTGATAACAATTTTCTTAACTGTAATTATATCAAAGCTGTATGATTTTATATATATATATATATATATATATATATATATAATGTATGTGTATATATATATATATATATATATATATATTTGCAATATTTGATGGTAAATTATATATATATATATATAAGGAAGGGATACAATACAAATAAGGTTTTTACTCCACCATGGAACCGATGGACCATGAAGGTATTCTGATAAGGAAAAGTGGGTCGCCAGCTGAAAAAGGTTGGGAACTACTGTGCTAGAATAATATAATTGTGTTTGCTATAATAATGTAAACATTTATTTATGCATTAATTTTCAAATATTGCCTTATGAATTCTCACTTAAAAATTTAATAAATATTTTAAAGAAATTTAAGTACTCCAGTAAATGTTTATAACTTATGTTTAATTTAGCTGACATCTACAGAATTGTTTTCTCCTACATTAATTTTCATTTCTGTCTAGTTTTCAGGGTTTGATATTATTCCTTACATTTTCAGTTGTGAAAAAGTTTTACCCTTATTTTGACTGCCGGTCACATGACATATTTTAAGACGGAACATTCAATATTGATTTTATAAGAATTAAATTTTATTGGACCAATGAACTTGTCTAGTTTATTTTCAGAACAAAATAAAACTCTACTTCTTGATTGTCATGTTGCTTTCATTTTGTATTTTAATACTTGTAATATTTTTCACTCTCTGAACTTAAGTGATTTATCTTGTGTATTATTCATCTTTGTTTTATGTGGAAAATAAAATTTATAAGTGATAGTTAGGAGGAAAGCAAAATCTGGCCCTCTGAAAATAAATTCTGAATTTGTTATTTAAGTAGAGTGCGTCTTGCTTTCGGATTATAACAACATAAAATCTATTTTTCTATGTTCCCCTGATTTTTTAGTCCTGTGTAATTCATAATTTTGTATGTTATTAAAAATGTTAACGGTATAATATTTAAGATTCAATTTGTAAAAGTGGTTTGTAGTTTTTTGTATGGGGAAGGGTTCATTGTATGACACTCCAGATACTCTGATGCTTTGAGTTCTTCATTGTGTATCTTTTAAATTACTCTCAGTATTTAACATTTTTCTTTTTTGGTTTGCTAAAAAAATGTGTCCAGTCTAAAGATATTTACAAATTATTTAAAATTGCGTTAAGTATTTTTATCTGAGATATGGAAAATGTTCATGCAACTTTTGTATGGTTTTATGTAAAACTTTTATTAAGGAGTGCCTGTGTGTTAATTATTTTAATCTGTTACTATTTTACATTTACAGAAATATATTAATTGCATAAAGAACTTACAATGAATAAATTTTTTTGTTAAGTTTAAGGTTGTTTTAAAACATAACTGTAATGAATTTGTGACTAAGATTCCTTATTGACCCGATTTCTCGCCAAGGCAATTTCGCGCCAATCCTTGTGGCGCGGTTCGTTCCTGGGCTCGGAAAACCCGCCTTGACGACGAACTACGTCACAAGGGTTGCTGTAAAATTTAGCTAGCCGGTTCAGGAGGTCAAAAGTTAGTTCAGATTTTTTTTCTGCTCTGTTAGCTCCTTGACCGACGGATTCTTCATTGGATTAACACGTGCTTGGTGACTATAAGATTTTCTAACTTCATTTTTAGAGTTTTTATACTTTATTTAAGCTAAATATACTTATACATAGCTTATTTATACATATATAAATAGTTTACTATATTAATATATAATATATTTACATTAAATTTTCAAATAGATTGTAGTGATTAAGTTTGTCAATTAGATATTATATTAGAATTGCTATTTTTACTTTGTAAAAAGCTCTTAATTTTTTATTGCTTTATTAAATTAAACTAAATAGTTATGTTGCCCATTAACAGTATTGTTTCTAAATATCAGGCTGCATTAGTTAGACTATCCAAGTTGGATTGCAAAATTGGTGGTAAGCATGCGTTCGGCTCGGACGGTATCCCCAGTAGTTTATTTATAGTTGATATTTCTAGAAATAGTCTCGTTTATCACCGATTTCTAAGGGAATGTTCTCTTTTGGTGAGTAGTTTTAAGTGCCCTAAGAAGAACGACGTTTTTAAATAATAAACTTCAATATTTTAAAAATCATCACCGGATATTTACAAGTAAGTTTTATTTATTAATAAATCTCTTTATACTCTCATTTTATTGTAAAAGTTTAATAAATAAGCTGTGTTGCATGCTATCCGACGAGTAGCGGGAAAGGGGCGGGATTTAAGAACCAATCTTACTTGCCGTGCGGAGGGCTGGGGTAAACAACAATGGCGCCCAGGTTGGCGGGGAAAAATTGGCTTGGCGAGAAAACGGGTCAATTGGGAAGCTGTTCCGAATTTGTTGAGTTTGTTGATACTCTTATTTACCTCTACTGAATATTTCACGTATTATTTGGACCTACCTATGTTACCTTGTCATCGGTTTTGGGGTACATGTTGGGTTCTGCTTACTCTAAAGAATTTTTTTTAATATAGATATATATTTTTATTGCTTTTGAATAAGACTGTCAGAGCTCCTGGGCTCCCATGTTAATTATTTCCATGGGTTATACTTGTTTTCACTCAGTATTTTATCAATATACTTTTTAACTTGCAATCTGCCTTCATTTCATGAAAACAAAGAAAATGATTTTACAAGAAAAAATAATCAGAGTTCCTTTAGTTATTAGTTATTATTAGTCCTAAAGATAATTACAAATATTTTTTTTTTCAATAAAAGGGCAAAATGGTTAGATTTTTAAGCTTATCCCATGTATTCAGAGCAAAATCTCACTCTCCCATTTTGCTGTTCTCCCCCCCCTCCCCCACCGCACCTCCAGGGAAGTGGGGGGGAGGTAGCAAATCAGGTTTTTCTTCCAAGGACTGGATAACGAGCATTTTTGACTGATGTAATTGCCTAAAATAGTTTCACAAGAAAATTAGTGTAAACTATCTGGTTTGGTTCACAATGGTGTAACACATGTATGAAGAAACTTTCTTTTCAAAATTCAAATTTTTTCTGATCAAAATGCAAAGGCTGGGCATTACAAAGCCTTTACTTTTGTAATATCATGCCTTGGTTGGATAAATCAAATCATTCTTAAGTATGCATGAATGTCTTACTGAGGAAAAAAAAGTTAAAATAATAGAAAATGTACAATATTATTTAGGTTTATATTAAAATTGGTACAAAATGTTACTGGAGAAAATTTCTGTTTAACAAATTCTGTACCTTTTTAATATTTAAAACATATTTAAAAAATTAAATCAATTATGCTCCTAAAATTTTAATCTGCTTAGTTTAAGTTGTTTTAAACTGCTATATTAAAAGTTATTAATTTCTAACTTAACACATCTTTTTTAAATAGTCTCTCAGAAAATAATAAAGTAGTATTTCATATGGTCCTTAAAAGTGTACAAAATTATACCTTTTTGTTTCTAAGGGTCCATTAAATATTTTTTAAAGGTATAGACATGTTTAACTTGCATTATCCATAAAAATTTTAAGTGTTTTCATCTCAACTCAAAAAATACTTCTTGGTTAAATACTGTTGTATATTTAAAAACCTCTCATCTGTGGTTTTTCCCCCTCTTAAATTATAGAAAATATGTTTTGACATCAAGATTTGGATTTTTCAAAAAATTTAAGAGTTAAAAGTAAAAGAATTGTTTGATTGAGTAATTACAAATTTAAGCTACCAAGAGTTCTCACTATTTCTTTTTTCTTTTTCATTTTTTTTCCCTTAGAAAAGAAAACTTTAATTTTGATTTCTAATATTTAATGTCCATAATTTATAAATAGTTGACAAATAAGAGTTTGCTGTGTGATGCATTAACACTATTTTACCCCTTTTTGTTAAGGATCCTGTTTTAAAAAATCTGTTAGTCCTCAGAGATCTATTTTTCCTCATCACAGCCATTTTGTTCCAGCTTGTTTGCTGTTTCATGTAGGATTATAATTGTATACTCATCGATCTGGGGAATACGCTAAAATGCAATATTTTTTTGTGTTTTCTTTCCCCTCTGTAGCAAGGCAATGAACAAAAACAAGATAAAATGTACAAGAAAACCGACAAATTCAATAAAAGGGCAAAAAAGTAAGAGTAGAAGTAGTAAGAGTTTCTTTGATAAATGAAATGCAATAGTTTTCATTTATCAAAGAAACTTTTTTTTTTTTCTTTAAACACTGACATTTCGTAGCAATTACATGTACTCCAGAAATTAAGTAGTTGCTCTATACTTAAGAATCAAAATAAGTTAGAATGGTTACATGTCAGGGGAAAAAATACATATCAGCTTTAAGGAGCAATCAGAATTGGTGATAAAAACAGTAATATGCTGTTATAAAACAGCATATTACTGTTAAACTGTTACTGTTACCATTTAACTTTTCCTGCAATAATGTGTGTATATACCACTGTTGGGAAAATTCCATCATCCTATAGTGGCCATACAGAATTATCATGTTTAAATTTTATTTCTGGGAATCTTTGTTCTTAAAGAGGAAAATGAAAGCATAAATTATGGAATCTTTGGACAAATGAACTAGAAAGTTTCCTTTGTAAACACTGTTCCGGCATACTCTTGCAGATAACAAAATTTAATTCTAAGCTCATACAAGTTTTGGCCTATTTACCCAAACATTAGACAAGACACATGTACACACACATCCTGTAAGCACATGAAATTGCATGTTTAACTAAGTAAAAAAACATACCTGTAACCTCTCCCACTTCTGCATGTACTCCTGAAACTGAGTTACTGAATTTCAGAAGGAACTTGTTGGAGGTGAGTATCTTGACCTGAAGTTTGACCAAAAGAAGAAAGAGGATGAATATTATGTAGTCTCAGAAATAAAGCGTATATAGAATTAATGTGAAGTAAAGAAGAATGTTAAAGTTATTACTGGAAAAAATAAAGAATGCAATAAAGGACCCAGTCATTAGAAAATGGACCCAAAATACTAAATGTGTAATGTGTCTGAGACCCCCTCCTCCCCTAAATTGAAAATGTTTGTGATATTTGACTAAATAAAATTACTAACAGTCATTTTGATTTGATTAATTTTTAAAGTATGCTAAAATATTTTCTTCATTATCGCAACAAAATATTTGAGTGAAATGCCTGTCTATGAAAGTAGGGAAGGTAATCTTGGCAAGCTTTCTTAAATACATATTCCTTATTTGAAAAACACTGTTTTTAGAAACATCATTGTTTAGTGAAAATCTTGACTGCTGATAGAAACTAAGCTCTTCAAAAAAAATCTGCCCTCTCTCTTCTTTTATTTTTTTCCCTCCCAATTTATAGCATCAGCAAAAAGATTTTAGGTTCTTTGGAAGTAAAAAATAAATTATGAATTACATAATTTTCTTTTTTTTGTTGTGTTTCTGTTTGTTTTGCTTTTAATTACCCTGTCATAACCTTTCTCATAGAAAAATTAATAACTGTCCCTCTTTTTTAATATTACAAGCAATAGATATTTGATATTGTGATTTTCATCTGAAATTGCATCAATTTTTTTATGTTCCTCTTCAATTTTTTTAGGTACTCTAATGGATTGTTATGATGAACTTGGAAATCGATATCAACTACCTGTATATTGTTTAAGTGTTCCAATCAATTTAGTAGAAGAAAGCAATGAATCTGAATCTCCTGCTGCTGAAAGTGAACCTTGGAGTGAAGGTGGGGAAGAAATAACTGTGAAATTTCGTCTTTCCACTAGTGGGAAAGATACCAAGCTAGCTATTCGAACTGGAGAAACAGTATTAACTAGTAAAAAACGTTTACAAGGTGTTGAAGGTGTCGATCCTGCTCGGCAACGATGGTATTTTGGTGGAAGACTGTTACATGATAAAATGAAAATAGAGGAGGCAAAGTTGCAAACTGGATTTGTAGTTCAAGTTGTTATAACTCCATTAAATGTTACAGGTGGAAATTGAGATTTATTTTGATGCTGAAATGTTTGCATGAGGATGCAAATGGTTGTGAGTTCATTTGCACTTTTAACATGATATAGAAATCATTTTAGCTCAGCTTTTGTCTGCTTTCTCAACATTTCATGCAATCCGTACCAGCCAAAGTTTGAAATTTAAATATGTGCGCCATCTTCCCCATCAATTGTTAAATGAAACTAATTGAGTTCACCCAAATTGTCGAATCTCTTTTCAAGGAGTGCCTGATGGTCATATTCCTATTTTACTCAGAATGTTAATATTTTCCATCTCAGCATGAGTTAGCTCTGCTTCTTTTTCTTTTTTTCATTTTTTTTAAGTTAAATATTTTACTTCCCTGTAAATAGAAATTTATGTTGTGATGTTTTCAAATTAGTATAATTTTTTTTAATCTTATGCTATGCAGTGATCATTTATGAAATGCAAATAAAGTTATATTTTTTAATTGTAATCTATTTCTTGTGTACATTTTATACTTTTTTCTAGAATATACCATTTATTTGCAAATTTCAGACTGTTGTTTCCTCATATGTTACTTTTTCTTTCTTTTGGGGGGGTAGATTGTTCATTTGCAGCAATGAATTTTCTTTATAATGTTACACCCAATTATTGATGAAGAAATGCTAACTTTAAATAATAATTATTTCCTTATGAAACTTACTGTGCTGGGTTTTTTTCAAAATTTTGAAATTGATAAAGTGTATATAGTGTTGTCTTTTTTTTTTTGGGGGGGGGGGGGATTTTCAGTTACGAACAGAATGTCTTTTTCTTATAGATTAAAAATGAACTAACCAAATTCAATTTAGTGGTACCAAGCAGTTAGATAATAAAAGGCTAGGGTAGCATTTCTAGTTAATTTTTCACCAAATGTACAGTATGTCATACACTTGGCTCATACAAGATGAGATGCAGTTACTGTAGCAAGACTAGCATACTGAATGTAATTGGTTCTACACAGGTTTTTATCCTTTTCTTATATTCTTCCAGTTGACAATCAGATCTACCTTTTTCTTTTTTTATAAAGTATTTAAAGGGTAACAACGAAAACAATCCCTCTCGTAATAATGCAGTAGTCTCTCTCTAGTAATTAAGAGAAAATGAATTTCTAAGAATGGTAAATTACTAATAGAAATCTTTGGAACACCGACTTCTAATAGTTAATGACTGAAGTTTACTCCTTAAAAGTTTTTTAAATGATATTTCAAAGTGATAATGAAATTTTCTACAGCTGTATAATGACAAAATTTGTTCATTTCATGAACAAGTGAAATCTAGAAATCATTAAAAAATATTTTTTAACTGAGAGGGTTTCTTTGGACTAACCGAGGAGAGCGACTTTGGCCAGTCAGGCTAGGGAGGTCCCAACCAAATTGCACGTTCTGTCAGTTGCTAGAAGACGAGAGTTCAATGTTTCGAGGCCCTGTGAGTGAAAATGCTTCATTTTGCTTGTGAATCGACTACAAAGACCCAACCCAATGCAGTAAGGAGGAATGGTGCTGAAACTCGTAGAATTCGAAAAGGAATTCGGTAAGTTCCTTGTATGAAATGGCTCAAAGGCCAGGGCCGTTCCAACCCGGGGTTGCGGGGCACACGGGCGGCAAGTCAGCCGCCCGGTAAAAAAAAAATTAAACTAATTTATTAGTAAAATAATCAATATAAAAATATTATCATTATGCTAGGTAACTACTTAGAGTTAAAAATGCATTTTACAAGTAAATCTGGAAATAAACAAAACCGGATTGGTTTTAAAAACACTACTCCACGTCGCAACCAGTTGGGAAATACATTGTTAATTTTTGTTTTAACACGTTTTAACCCATCATCGCATCAAATCGCCGGCATCGCGTCAGTGCGGGCTGTTTTTGTCAGGTTGCAGGAAAATACTCGTTTATGCCCTGAGCCTATAAATACACGGACCGGGATAATTTGCACTATATTAATTTTGAACGTGTCCATCTCAACAACTGAAGAACAAAGCTTCGAACAAAACAATCGAGCACAAAGTCTAATTTTTGTGCTCGATTTTGTGATTGCTGACCAATAAAAATATTTCACAGGTAAGTAAACTTGATGATTTTTTCTTTTGCGCGGTTAGCGGTTGGAAATTGAAATAATACATTTATGGTTTGATATTTGTTTTGCAAAAAAAAAAAAGCTAAGATTCATTACTTAATTCTATTTTAAATGTTTTTTTTTAATTTTGCAAATGTTAAACATATAATAGGTAGAAACAGGTGTAAACTTGGATTTTTGAACTGCATCACCTTATTTTTTTAACAGGTGCGTGAAATATGGCAATTTTTTTTTTCAGAAATCGGGAAAATACGATTTTTTTTATTATTATTAAAGTAAACGTAGGGGGAATTGTATTTAAAATATGAACAAAATTAAAATAAAATCGTTTTGAAACGTTTCTTTGCAAAAGTCAATCTTTATCGAGAAACAGCTTAACTTACATTGTGCCTTTTTTATAAGTTCTTTACGAAAAGAACCTTATTTTTTTCATCATCATCATCTACAGCACTACAGCCTGCAACAGGCCCTGGCTGTCTCTAAAATGCGTCTCCAGCGTTCCCTATCCAGCGCGGCACCTTTCCAACCCCTCACACCAAGCGTTGTGAGGTCGCATTCAGCACCATCAAGCCACCTTGAGGGGGGGGGGGGGGCGGCCCCTTTTTCTCTTTCCCTCTGGCACCCTGAAAGTTAGTATTTTCATGGGTAGGTTTTCCTGTGCTCTCCAAACGTGCCCCAACCATCTTAGTCGAGAGATTTTAATGGTTTTTGAGATTGTCGGTTCTTTGAATCTCCTCTCAAGTTCAATTACCTTATTTTTTTACAGTTATTTTTTTTACCTTATATTTTTATCAGTGACCTTATTTTTTTACAGATGTCTAATAATCGAAAATAACTTTCTGGGGGCCAATACAGAAAAAGAATATTTGAAAAAGAAGAATTGGCAAAGAAGGCTTGTGGTTCACTAAAAACAGTTTTAATCTCAGCAAGATCGCTTGAAGCGCCATCAAGTTCTAGAGATACAAATGTGACGGAGACCGAAATCACAAACCCTAAGGAAGATGTTTTAATTGAACCAGTGAAAACCTGAAACCAGTGAAACCGAGACCAAAGACCGTGAAGATATTCTTCATGTTTCTTATAAAGATGATGTTTATAAGGATCCTAGCTGTTGGCCTTCCGTACCATCTGACAAAATTAAATTAACTTTAGTAGAGGTAGGCCCTACCCAACTTACAGAAGTGGAGGTAAACTTTCCTTTAAATAAAGATAACAGAGGTTTCTCATCTATTTATTATTAAAAAAAATTTAAGTAACGGGGAAATAATTCCAAGAGTTGGGTAGTGTATTCTAAATTAAAAGATTGTGTATTTTGATTTCCTTGCAAATTATTTAAAACTTTTTCTAGTGCCTTTGTTGAGAGATATAACGATTGGAGACATTTGACTCAAATTATAGAACGTCATGAAACATCAAACAGTCACATTTATAATACAAAATCTTGGATTGATTTAAATAAATCAATTTCTTCTAAAACAACTACTGATTCTGTAAATGAGAAATTAATAAATATGGATAAAGATAGATGGGTTTCCGTGTTAAAAATTAAAATTTATACCGTTAAATTCTTGGCCGGTCAAAATTTGAGTTTTAGAGGCAAAAATAATAAGTTATACGAGCCACAAAATGGAAACTTTTTAAAATTAATTGAAACAGTTGCAAAGTTTAATGATACCATATCAGACCACCTCACTGGAATTAGCAGAAATCCATCAGATATGCCTCATTATTTAGGTGTTCATATTCAAAATGAACTTATATCCCTTTTGGAACAAAAAATAAGACATCAAATAATATCGCTCTTAAAAGTTAGTAAATATCAGACTATTATTTTAGATTCCACCCCTGATCTATATCACCAAGACCAAAGTACTGTTGTAGTATTTATTCTATTAAATAATAAATCAAAGCAAATAGAAATTAGGGAGAATTTTTGGGGATTTATTTCAATATCAGATTCGACAGGACAGGGTTTAACTAATTTTTTTATTAGATTTTTTGGAAACTCACACCATTTGTTCGGGGGATTTAAAGGGGCAGGATAATGATAATGGTGCGAATATGAAGGGTCGCAATAATGGTTTACAAAAAAAAAGTTCTTGACTTAAACCCTAGAGATTTTTATGTACCTTGTGCGGCCCATTGTTTAAATTTAGTTGTTAATGACGCTGCAAAAGCGCCTTTAGAAATTACAAGCTTTTTTGTAATTGTACAGGAGCTATACGTTTTCTTCTCCGCATCGACTACCGTTGGAAGGTCTTAAAAAAGTGAAATACCAACTTTAACACTTAAGCCCCTTTCAGATACTAGATGGGAAAGCATAAAAGTTCATAGATACAATCTAACAAAAATATATGATGCTTTATATACCCTCTATTCTGATAATACTAGAGACTCTGAAACTAGAAACATGGCAAATTCATTACTTTTGAAAATGAAGTCGTTTAAATTTATTTGTTCCATTATTACATGGTATAATGTGTTAACAAAAATTAATATCGTAAGTAAAGCTATGCAGGAATCGGATGCTATACTACCAAATATTATTTTAATACTAGTGCAACCAAAACATATTTATATATTTCATAAACTGAATTTATAATATATTCTGTAATTAAGGTAAAATCTGTAAGGGTGTCATTTAAGGTAAAAATATTTCAGAGAAATTTCAATTAATCCATACGGTATAATGGGGGGGGGGGGGGGGGGCTAAATTATTCTCGCACACGGGCGGCAGCTACCCTAGGAACGGCCCTGTCAAAGGTTTTGTTTACATTGTCAACGTTAATCGTATCGAAAATTTGCTAACCACACATACGTTCAAACGATAGACCACAAAATTGTTTAGGTTTGTGATTGGTTTAAAATATTTCGATGCGAGTAACGCTGACGTAAACAATGTAACGAGGCCTAAAAGTCTACGATTGCTGAGTGTCCTGCAGTTGTGCATTTTTCCATTTAGTAGTTCCTCAGGGTGGGTTTCATGCATGTTTTGCTGTTAATAGTCCAAAAAATGTTACTAAGAAGTTTTATTAAAATGCTTGCTTTGTACCTTTGTGGAAACCCGTGCTATTCGCGAAGATGGAGCTCGTTGTTTTAGAATTGTACGCGCAGCACATTTTAAGTGAACTGAATATTAATTTTTTAAGTACCTACGTTAATGAATTTTTATTTCATGCTTGTTTTTCAGAAAATAAAAAAAAGGTTATGCTTATGTTCTGGACTTGAAACATTTTTAAACACTTTTATTAAAAACAATCGAATAGGGAGTGGTGCCCAAAACATGTACGTGCGTGTTTTCCTGCCCTCCCCTTTTCCTCCACCGTCTGGTTAGCGTTGCACGGTCCTGTCTCACCAATTAAATTTTTTAAGACCTTAAGGCAGAATATTTTTGGTAAAGTGTAATTCGTTTCTTATGAGCATTTACATTTTCACATGCCATTTCTGAAGTTTTAATGTGACACCATAGGTAAAATGCAGATGACATATTGAGGAAAAATCTTAACGGAATTCCAAAACTAAAGTTTTACTTTTAAAGAAAACTTTAAAATTCCTAATTTTTGACGCATGAAAATATTTTTTCTATGAAACTTTATTTAAACTGACGTGTTTGCGCATAGTGTTAATTAGGTAATTCTATTAGAAAAATTTTTATTGTGCTTTAAATTTTATTACGTTTTGGCTATTTAACGTGTTGCAGAGTTTGTTAAGTATACACTAGCTGAATACCCGTGCTTCGCTACGGAGTACATTTTAGGATATTTCCAATGAAAAAATAATGAAATTGCTTTTTAGAGGATTTCCTTTTAAACATTATTTTTATTTCTTCATTGGGCGGAACTAATATTACCAGGCTCGTCCGCGAACTTACGCGTGTGCAAGCTACGTAAAACTGACTGTGGGAGAAACAATTTTCTCAAATCTACGCCAGCGTATTTTAAAGTTTGGCCTTGAGACTTAATTATCGTCATGGAGAAGCATACTTTGAGGGGAAATTGCAGTCTCTTAAAGGGGAGGTCATTGGGTATTAGAAGAATGCGTGGCACGAACACTTTTTCTCCTTGAGCACGTCCGGTTAAAATAATGGCTTCGATTAAATTTTTATGCAGGGCTTTGACTTGTAGTCTAGTGCCATTGCACAATTTCTGTGGTTTTAAATTCCGAAGGAGAATTACGGATGTGCCCTTCCACAAAGAGAGCTTCTGGTATGGAAGACCCGGTGGTTTAAGGGAATTTACAAACTCTACCGGATAGTTAATGGCATCATCTGAATTACAGGCAGTGTCTGTCGACTGTCAAAATTTCAGCCCTTTAGGTCTAGCGGTTTGGTCTGTGCGAGGTCTCTGTCACGGAACGGTTTTATATATAGGTTTAATTTAATATCCATAAAACATACACTGGTGAAATAAATTAAGATAATTTGCATATTTTATCGAATTTCATGAAAAGAACTGAACTGAATGTAAAACCACTGCTTCTAGACAAAAATGCAAATCTTGTACGTCAAATACGTTAGCGTACACGTGTGGGTAGGCGGAGCCAGTAGAGAAACAGGCTTTATAAGCGCGCGTAAGTTAAGACGCATTTCGTTCGCTAGCACACCTCAGCGAATTTCTTGGTGTTATTTTGCAGCAATCGGTTAATTTCAAATTGTAACAGTAAAAATGAGTAACCACCAACGTTTAGATGATGGAATGAGGTTGCGAATTGTGGGGAGGCTAGAAGCAGGCCAATCTCAAGTCCAAATTTGTAGAGAGTTCGATTTAACGCCCAGTGTCGTGTGTAACACGCCCAGTGTCGTGGGAAACAGTTCCAGGATACCGGATCCATCGAGAGAAAGCCTGGGCAAGGTCGTCCAAGAGCCACGACGGCCAGAGAAGATCGCCATTTCTCGATTATAGCAAGGCGTAACAGGAGTGCTACAGCGTCTCAGCTCTCTTGTGACTTGTATGCAGCCACAGGAACCCGTGTATTAAGGGTGACTGTTTCCAAAAGACTTCATGAGAGAGGGTTGTTTGCAAGAAGACCTGTTTGCGTCCCGCTCACTTCTACGAACAGGAGAATCCGTTTATCATGTTGCAAAGAGCATAGTGATTGGAGTATGGATCAATGGGCGACCGTTCTCTTCACTGTTGAGTCCCGGTTCAGCCTAAACACCGATTCTCGCCGTACGTTCATATGGAGAGAACCAGGGACTCGCTACCTACCCTCCAATATCCGCGAAATCGACCATTATAGCGGAGGAGGTTTAATGGTCTGGGCAGGCATCATGTTGGATGGCCGCACACTTCTCCATATCTTTGAAAGAGGCACTGTGACTGGTGTGAGGTATAAGGATGAGGTCTTGGAGCCCTATGTTCGCCTTTTCAGGGGTGCAGTTGTCACTGAGTTCATTTTAATGGACGATAACGCGAGGCCACATAGAGCTCTTCTGGTCGACGAATTTCTAGAGAGTGGGGATATTCGCCGGATGGATTGGCCAGCCAGATCTCCAGACCTTAACCCTATAGAGCATGTCTGGGACGCTCTGGGGAGGGCAATTGCAACTCACAACCCCCCCCCCCCCGAGAACCATCCAGGGAATGAAAACAGCGTTGCTGAACGAGTGGGACCAATTGCCACAGGAAATGATAAACTGTCTTATTTCAAGTATGAAATCACGCTGCGAAACCTGTATATCTGTAAGAGGGGACCATACTCCCTATTAACCCATTTTTTTGCTTATTCTGCAACCGCTGTTTCATACCTTCCGACTCCAACGAGTGTTACGCACGATCATGCATGTGTATTACAATTATTGAATGGTTATTTGTTTTTTATTGTATCAATGTATGTACATATTAAATTTCATTAAAATCGGTACAGTAGTTCTAGAGATAATCGCCCAATCTGCAAATTCTCTTAATTTCTTACCCCAGTGTTTAAATTTGAATTAAATTCTTAAAAAACTTCCATCTCAATTAGTCTAGTGGTCAAATTTTATCTTTTACTGTATTTTTTGTCAATTTATTTCGTTATGCACGTGACTCAAAATTAATTTAAAGTATCACAAAAAGAAAAGAAATCTCGTGATCAGCATTTAATAAATTTAATTCTAAAAATTAATCTTTAAAAATTCACCAAAAATCAGAAAATGGAGGTAAAGATTCGAAAAAGATCTCATTTTAAAGGAATATTTATTATCTTTCTTGTGATATAAATTTTATAACCCTCAGATTATTATTTTAAATCCAAAATTTTAAAAATGTTACAAAACCAGCTTAAAAATTTAATTTTCAAAAATCTATGAAGATTTTTCGAAAATCTTTCTTAGTGCACCCCTACACTATAAGAAGAATCGCCATGCAAAATTTCAGCTCTTTGGGTCCAGCGGTATGGTCTGTACGTTATCTGTCAGTCAGTCACGTAACTGTTATATATATATATAGATATAGATTAATTACGTTAAAAAAAGGGGGGGGGGGTGCCTTGCAGTAGTGCTTGCACCAGGGATGGCTAAATTGCGGCTTTCCGCTAGAATTTTGAAAATTTGTGCCAGAATTAAAAAACCCAAAATAAAATTTAGTGGCATGTTGAATAACCTCTATTTTTTAGCAAAATTTATAGCTGTGAATCCTTGTATTCTACATTGTGGGTGATAAAAAATAAACAAAGCCCAATGTTGACAAATCAACATTTAACTAAATTGCTACAAATTGCAGCAATTCAAAATATGCTAGATTTGAATATTTGAACAAAATACTTAAAAGAAAAATAATTATCAAAGCTATCAAACTACACTGCTAGCCACCCAAATTGCAACACCAATAAAGACAAGAGATATCACAACAAAATTTATTTTGTAGATAACATGTTTACCAAGTATCAAATGATTAAAATTATAGACTTCTGTGAAGTGTGGTTCCTGCCAAAATCAGTAGCCAGATTAGCCGCCATTGTTGGAGATCACCGCTGCCACACGCCTCGGCATTGATTCAAAGAGACTTTGGATGAGTTCTTGGGGTACAGCAGACCAAGCAGCTTCCACACGTTGCCAAAGTTGATCTGCTGTGGCAGCTGGGGATGGAATCTGGGTCAATCATGGAGCAACCATGGACCACATGTTTTCTATCGGCGAAAGATCTGGAGAGCGAGGCGGCCAGGGAAGCAATTCAATCTGGCGATTGACGAAGAACCGTTGGACAATGCGTGCCACGTGTGGTCGCGCATTATCCTGTTGAAATATGGCTGTGGGCAAGCCCTGAAGGTAAGGAAGGACAACTGGCTCCAACACCTCGGAGATGTAGCGCTGGCTGTTTAAAGTACCGGCAATGCGTACTAGAGGTGTGCGAGAGTGATATCCAATACCGCCCCATACCATAATACCAGGTGCAGGACCAGTGTGGCGGTGCATAACGCAGCTGTTCAGCATCCTCTCTTCACGGTGTCTCCAGACTCGAATGCGACCATCGTGGTGTTGCAGACAGAAGCGTGATTCGTGAGTAAAGACAATTTCATTCCATTCTGCCGCCCACATCCTTCTGTCATCGCACCGTTGGCGGAGGAGACGTCTGTGGTTCTGCGTCAAGGGTAGACAAAGCAATGGACGTCTTGCGGACAGACCACTCTGCTGTAAACGGCATCGAATGGTACGGGCAGACACTGGATGATGCGTTACAGACTGCATGTGCTGTGCTATGGTTCGTGATGTGACTGAGCGATCCGTCACTGCCATGTGCACAATTTGCCTGTCATCACGTGAAGTGGTGCGCTGAGGTGAATGCGATCGAACACGCCGGTCCGTCGTACCCTCCTGCATCCAACGATCATATATACGCATTACAGTTGTTTGGTTTCGTCCAACATGACTACCGATTTCTCTGAAAGATAATCCACAATCTCGGTAGGCCACTATCCTTCGTCTGTCGAACTCGGATACTTGATCAAAAGATGATCGCTGTTTTCGACGAGGCATAATTGATCGTTTTTTTAAAAAAAAACACAAGAAAAACACAATTGCGGAACTTGAAATCGTCGAAATCTCCAAGCCTTAAATAGCGCTTTGAAGTGGCGCCACAGGCGCGCGTGATGTGTGTCTGCGCTGAAATTCTAATCATTTGCATATCTCACCTCCGCTAATGCATGTTGTAAATTTCATGTTATTTGCATGTTTCCTTCAGGGTGTTGCATTTACAGTGGCCAGCAGTGTATTTAAGAACAGATATTTTAATTATTCTGACGATTCGAGCATTATATATTTAATAAAGACATTAGAACAAACAACGCGTAAAATTTCTTTCATATCGAATATAACCCTTTTTTTTTCTTTTTTTTTTTTTTTTTTTTGGGGGGGGGGGGGGCTCTTCTAAGCATGTAGACTTTCCCAAATTGCTTTCAACACTTGGACACATCTGATATACAGTGTATTGTTTGCAGTTTCTGTAGTGTTTTCTTATTGATGAAAATATGATACATTTATATAACATATTAGAAAACATATTAGAAACATATTATTAAACATATTAGAAAACTGGTTTTTAAAAAATAAAAAATAAAAAAAGCTGTAGGGTTTAACGGGTTTCAAAATATGCAGTCTCTAGAGCCTGCATATTTTGACTCATTGTTAAATTCTTATCTTCAATCTCTATGCCAACTGATAAACTTTATGGCATTTACCTCAAGTGTCAGAGTCGCTATCCCGGATGCCCATTTGAGTTGCGTACTTCATTAGACGTGTTTAAAGAGTGGAGCAAAAATTTACCATTTTTAAGATGAAGCGGTAAAAAAAAAAAGAAAGGTAAGGAAATATTTCCAGGACCTATCGGTTTCTATGTATAGTTTTTTTCGATTCCGAAAGAAATAAGAGTGCTATGCAAATCCGTGTATCGCATTTGGATAGTTCTTTTATCTCTCATTAAAGATTCTTACAATCATATAAATATGCATTTGGTTTATGCAGTGTTTTAATAGCATAAACCATACAGCAAAATACTTGCATATGTTTGTTTGTTTTTTAAAATCCTTGTCAAATATAAATATTTAAAAATCTTTTGTAGGTATTTTTCCTCGAATAGTTTTGTTTTCTCTCAAATCAGAATACCTTTTCACCCGAAAACAACGTATTATATTTCTTCAAGTATCCTGAAGAAAAAAATACGAATACAGCACTATGTAATGTCATGCAAATGTTTTGGGGTATATTTCACTGTCTCCCTCTCTTAAAAGATTCGGGGATTCTCAAAGTCCGAATCCTAGCTCATCGTTTTCCCTTGATGCTGGAAAGAAATCATGAGATTGTAATACTTCATTAATTTCATAGAATTTTTTAAAGAAAAGCTTCTAAGAACTTTGATATTAAATGTTAGTATTAAAAATGTTAGTATTAAAATGTTAGTATTAAAATTTTTTTTAAATCCCATTTTTCCTATTGTATATGTTTGTTTGTTTGTTTTTAAAGCAAACAATTTATGTGTAGTTAGTCGGTTGAATTTTTCTCTAACCTTTTTATTTATTAATTTATTTTTAATTCAAGGGAAGGGGGGGGGGCAGACTGAAATTTCTGGCCATATGACATGGAATAAAATAGTTTGACATTACAGCTAAATATTAATTCGTTAATCAAATATAATTGTCAAGACTACTTACCATTATTTATTAGTGTAATTATACAAATTAAAATTTAAAATTTTGTGATGCTTGAAAATCATTATAAACAATTTTTTTTCTCTCTTTCGAATGTTATCTAGAGCTACTTTATGACTAATTTCTTTCCCTAAGTACTGAATATTCAATTTTGTAGATGCTATGTTGTGTATATACAGAAGATTTACAGCTATCTACATGCGCTGGGTACTTTTCTATTGTTGTTGTTTATAAACATTTGTTTATTGTTTTGTATCATGTACAATTTATTTATTTATTTATTTATTGTAGATTATATTTGAAAATGATTATAAACAAATGTTTTTCTCTCTTTCGAATGTTATCTAGAGCTACTTTATGACTAATTTCTTTCCCTAAGTACTGAATATTCAATTTTGTAGATGCTCTGTTGTGTATATACAGAAGATTTACAGCTATCTACATGCGCTGGGTACTTTTCTATTGTTGTTGTTTATAAACATTTGTTTATTGTTTTGTGTCATGTACAATTTATTTATTTATTTATTGTAGACTTGAAAAGGCGCATCATGTTCTTAAGCTTGGTCGTGATTATTCTGAGTTATGCTATTTCAACCAATGCAAGTCTTAATGGGACAGGTTGTGAATCGATTCCGTTGCCAAGTGACATTTTCAGTATATATGTAACCTGCAAGGGGAATTTTTCTCAGATAAATAATCTGAAACGACATCTGGAAAACATTTCGGACCCTATAACAGTGTTTGAATTGCAAGATGCTCTTCTCGATGTCTTACCGTCTGATATGTTTCACGATGTCCCGAATCCTGCGGTACGAAAGATTATATTTGAAAATGTGTCCATGGAACTACTTGAAGTACCAGAATTAGGAGATCCACCATTAAAATCAATTAAAGATACAGTAGAAAGTTTTGAAATTTACGCCAGTCCTAAAGTATTTGCATGGGATTTCGCATCACTCTCGTTCAAGAACTTGAAAACTTTCATTGTTGAAGATTCTGATCTAATTTCTATCACTGTGCCTCTGTTTTTCTGGCGTAATCTTCAATTCATACAACTCGAGAATTGCACCATAAAGTGGATCCATCCAAAGGCCTTTCAAGGGAATGAAGAGTTAGTCATTTGTTCACTGGCTCATAACAGAATCTCATCCGTTGCACGACACATGTTCCCAAAACCGGCTGCAAAGCTTTACAGTTTGGATTTGAGGTAATCATTTTAAGAGTCATAATTTAAACGTTCGAATAAATAATTTAGTAATTATATCGGAAAAATCTTGATAATTTACTTGGATGATTTTTAAAAAAAATTGTGAGGGATTGTACTGACTGAAGGATCAGAGCTCCTGAGCGTAACTCCTGAACGTGGACTGGAGATTTTTTACTGGTTAAAAAAAGATCGGTAACAATAAACTCCTTTCAGTATTTAAGAAATATTTATTTCAAGCTGAATCTTCAAAATAATTGAATATAAATTTATGAATCAAATAAGTTTTATTTGTGGACGCATATTCATGTCACAATATATTTTATAATACATGTGTCATAGGACTACGTGTACAATAAGTAGCATTTTCTGATTGGATACTGAACTCTCAAATGGGCTAAAAACAAGGAATGTGCGTTTAGTGAGCGTCTATGTAATCCTTTATTATTCACCGAAATACAAAGCACGCATAAATTATTATTCAAGTGTATTATATATTTTTCCATTTTTTCTGAAATCTTTTCTCAATTCTAAAGTTTATACAAAGGCATAAAACTATATTGAAATGCAATTTCCCTGCTTCCTTAACATTTACTTTGTTTCATGCAACTTTTTATGCAATTAATTTGACAGTCTTGGGGAACAGAGACGTTAGGGCAGACCAGCATTGATAAGAAACAGAGTATATATAGGGTAATTCGGATCACATTTCACGCAGGTTTTCCTTACCACATCTTATAAAAGTTGTCTTTCCTTAGCAAAGAGTGGATTACAAAAGATTTTAATCACCTCACTTTATGCTTCTATGTTCTGCAATCATCACAATTTAGTAATAACTGCAGTCCATGCAGACTTCTCTAATATATTCCGCTGGGTTCTGGAAGTAACGAAACAAATTGTTAACGGAAATTCCTGATATGTGCTCATTGGAGTCGGATCTTCCTTACGGAAGTGCCTATAATTTAAACTTATTGCACTTAATTACACATATTTATTAGTAACATTTTGAGGCTTTTACAAATATTTTACCATAGTGAGACTTCAGAGTTAAGGCAGCAACAAAAAAAAAATAATAATAATAATAAATAAAAAATAAAATAAATTAAAAAAAAATGTTAACTTTTTGTTAATATTTATTTTAATAACAATGCATATGAACATATTATAATTTCCTAATAACAATTTCCTAATAATTCGGCTGTGATGCAGTGCATGTCATATTCAAAGAGAATCTTTTGACATTTATCATAACTAATTGTCATAATCTCTCAAAATTCTGAAGGCCGGACATGGATCAGAGGTTAATTCTGGCGGAGCAGCTGCTAATTTTTTTCATTTGTAGAGATTGTGCTGGTTACGCGCCTCCCGTTCTTGTCGTCGTCAAAATTTGTTTAATCAGCCTTAAATCCAGCAGACTTCAGAAATCGGTGCATCTTTTCCACAAATTACAGAAATTTTGATGCTGACTCTCCATTTCTTCTAAAGGTGCACTCACACTACGCTGAAAAAAATTAAACCACTATTTTAAAAAGGAGTGTGCATACTACGCTGTCGCGTCGTGACGTGAGAAAACACGCTCTGGCGTGGGAACTGACGCGTCAGCTCCAAATCTAAATTCCCAGATCTCGTCAGCAAGGCGTCAGGCCAACGCCTCCTTCAAGAGAAGGCCTGAGCCACTGCCCTCTAGATCACAAAGCCTTTGCGCTGGATTCGTGACGTCACTGCTGTAGGCGATTCTCCTGACAACATCGTACTCGTTTTCAGCTGTCGTAGCGAGCGATGCGAAAAGAAATACGCACTAAACAGATAGTTATTTTCTAAAACTGATTATACTAGATCATTTTAACAGGAAAATGTAAACTTTGGAAATTGTATTTAACATTAGATGTCAAGATTTATTTTCTCCTCTATTAATTTTGCATTATAATAATAGTGTAAAAAAAAACTATATCAAATTCATAGTTGCCGAATAAATTAAAAATTCATCGATACGATACTTAATTTTTTTTTAGCACAATGTGTGTTTGAAATTTTAGACTATATATATATAGCCAGCTATGGGCATTTTATAGAATATAATATTAGGTAAAGTAAAAATTTCCGTAATATCGCATACTTTTTTCTTAGGAATTACAAAATAATAAATATTATTTAAATAAAGTGTAAAAAAAATGCAAATTGGAAAAAAAAGATTTAACTAAATATCTGACTATGAAAATACAAAATAAAGAAAAGATTATCTTGATAGATAATCTTTATTTTGTATTTTACTTTATCTTTTATTTATTTTCTATTTTATAGTACATAAAAGATAGTATCTTGTATTTTATGTTTATTCATAGATATTTTAATCTTAAAGCTCATGATCCAAATTATTATTAAGCGTTAATTCAATACCTAAAGCCTCATTCCCAAAAATATTTACAAGTGTAGCATGAAATCTTTTTTTCTTTAAAAAAAATCAAAGAAAAAAACAAGACACAAAAGGAAAAATAAAAGGAAATTTTATTTTAAAGAATTTTTGTTTCTTCCTGGATACAGAGATTAAAAACATCAAGTTTTTACACAATTGTGGAGGTTTTAATTAAAAGTTCTACTGAATTTACAAAATTACAAAATTTTTTATTGATATAAAAATTCTGTAGTAACACAGGACATAATACTAATTAACAGAGTGCTGTTTATTTTGTATAAAAATTAAAAAGATTCATTTTTTAATAAGCAAAAAAATTTTGATAGTACATATTAGGCACTTAGTACATATAGGTCATACATTTTACATCTTTAACGTAAATTATATTTACCTTCACTTATGAATGATGAAATACTAATATAATATAAAAATATAAAGTTTTTACACAATTATGGAGGTTTCATTTGAAATGGGTAAGTGAGTACATATGTATGAGATAAGTTAAGAGATTTTATGTGTATTTGACATTAACATGGATTACTTGAGGTTGAGTAAGTAGCTAATTTTCTTTTATTAGATTTTTTAGAAACAGCATCATATTTTGCTTTGGCAACAGCATCACATTTTGCTTTACAGTAGTTATTTAATAAAATGTTAGTTGATGCCTGAATAATGAACGTTATTACTTTTACACTAGAATGATTTTTGCATGTATGAATAGAAATATCCTTTGTAGAGAGTATATTCATTGTTATTTGAAGTGCAATTTGTTTTTGATTACGTTCCTTTAAAAATTCGGTTTCAAAGTCTGAAACTAATTTTTTTATAACTATAAAATTATGAGCAACAATGTTTACAATATCTAGAGTTGGATATTTTAGACCTCCTCTATCAGAATTATTAATTACTTCAAATTGTGGATCGGTGGCAAGTTCTCTGTCAATAGTTAAATTTTCTTTACATGCTTCACACTTTAATTTTAAATGAATAACTGAATGAATACAGTACCCAGTCAAAAATGTTAAAACAGCCATATCCTTCTGTATATTATTTATATCATTATCTGTAACGCACACAGACAGAAAAGATTCATTTAGATTAACATCCATTCATTTAGATTAACAACCATCTAAATCTAAGCATATTTCTTTTGAAGAAAGTATGTTTAAAGTGTTATTGACTGCAAATAGACGTTGATTAATTATTTTTAAAAATTCTCATTCAAATTCTTTTAACAATTTTGATAAAATAATATAATTATGAATTATCATGTAAATGATTTTATGATGTGGATGACGTAATGATCCTCGATCTAGGTTCCTTATTAAAATATATTTTTCACTGAAATCTAAGGATTTGTTTATTGTCAATTTAGCTTCACAGAAAGAACAATTAATTTTATTTAAAACTGAAAACACACAATATCCAGAAATGCAAGTCAGAATTGGCAAAATATCTTGTACCTTTTCAAAATCAGTATCATTAACAGAAACAATTAAAGAGGTAAAAAAACTTTCTTTCAAATTATCATTTGATATACTTAAATCACTATAATCAATGGCCTGAAATTTTAATAATGGCATTAAATTTTGCATTTTTATTTTTGATTCATTTTCAAATAATTGGGCTATTGTAATGTTATAATTTGAACCAGAATATTGTCTATATTTACCAAACCTGTCTTCTAAGGGATCTGTTTGGAATTTGCCTGTCAACAAGTACTTAAAATTTAATTCCTCAACACAATACTGTGTTATATTTAACATTGCGTTTAATGTTTGGGTAATAGCTTCATGGGTTTCTTTACTTAGATGGCCAGTATCCATTTTAAATATTTTCCATGTATCTAACCACTCTATCATATTCTCGATAAATTGTATTTTAATGTCATCATTTGAAAAGGTTAATGGCTCCTGAAATTTGTTCCTCTTGTGAAATCCCTTAACAGGGCTTCTTACATTAAAAATGTCCCACCACTTTGCTATAATTTTAATGTAATTTGCTGTTCCCTCATAATTTTAAAAATTATGTTTTTTCCCAAGTATCATTAAACCTTCAGCAAGGTTTTCATTAAAAATTTGAATAGCCAGTTTGACATTTTGCCTTTCTAAATTTGTGGGATATCAGCTTTTTTGTTAAACTATATCCATACTTCACAAAATTGTGAGGTTCTATTTCATACATTTTTTTTAGAGTTTTCATTGATGCTGTGCATATGTTATTTTTATCTGCAGGAGTATTATTATCATCAAACCATTTGGGATAATACATATTTTTTTCAAAATTTTTTGATTCAGCCAATTATTTCTTATACATTTCAGCAAGTGAACAGAATCAATCATAAAAAATAATGGCCTATTAGGATCAACAGGATGAGGGTACACATAATTATGAGTATTGTTTTTAGAAAAATATGACATGGCCTTTTTGTTTATCGAATTGTTATCACTAATTACACAGAAAACATTAAAACCTATATTTTCTAGCCCACACACAATTTTTACGATATATGCGTAAAGTGTGTTTGCATCTAAAGTATTAACTGGTAGGATATGTACAACATCTTTATAGTTAGAGCAAGCACTTTGAATCATAAAAACATAAGCAGATTTTGCTGCAGCTTTACAGTCAAATGAAACTCCAATAACATTCCCACCCTTATAATCAAAAAAAGGGCTTTAAATGAATTTCATCCATCAGTAAAATCACATGCTTTTCATAACCTTTTAAATATGCAGCTTTCTGTTTTATGTAATTTAAAAAATTATCATCAGTTTGTTCAGTCATTGGACTTAAATTATATTTTAAAATTAAACGTTTTATTGTTCTAGGGCGTGGGATTATAACATTACAACTACTACGCAAAAAATGATATGAATGGGGAGATATGGAATATAAAAGTGTGTAAAAAATTAAACTTTCAGAATTGTAAGCTCTTTGGTTGATATTTACATTCATTAACTCAATTTGTTCAATTAAAAATGTTAACATATGTTTTTTCTCATCAAAATCTTTTTTTATATCTGTCAGTATGTCAATAACAATATCTAACCTTAATTCCTTATTACCAACATTAGAAGAATTATCTGATTTTTTCAACAGATCTAATATATCAAATATTACTTTTAAATCAGAAACAATACAAGGAAAGTTATACTGACCTATTTTGTTCAACTTTGTATTTTTATAAAACACTGATACAGATAAATCTTTATCAACACAAACAGAATAAGTTATTTGCGGATTTGGCAACTCAATATGTGCAAAAATAATATTGTTCTTCATATCCACAAATGTCCAGTAGTTGTGCAGTTCATTTTCTGATACACGAATTGAAAGTTCAGCTAAAGAATTGAAATTAAATTTCGATTTTTCAACTTCAGCAAATTCCAAGCTCTCTTTAATAGCTTTAGACAACACCTCTTCTTTCCTAACAAGTGGAGATACAGTACTTTAGTATATTACAAATAAAACAGTTTTTTTATATGCTTTTCATCAATCATAATCAATCATTTCATCGATCATTATAAAATAATTATCTGCAAAGAAATTCAGTACACTTTAAGCTGTTTTTCTCAAGACTACATTTAGAAAAGAAAAAAAACATATTTAATATAAATGTATTTCAATATATAATTGAAATTGTAAGTTCTAAAAAAAAATTGTAATATATATTTTGTATATTTACCTTAAATGTTTTTCATCTCTACTTTCACGGTATGTTATTTGATTTGTCAAATAAGATGGACATCCGGGAAATATGCATGGAATTGTTCCTTCTCGCAATCTTGGTTTGTCTAGCTTAACAGACTTTTTCACCAGTTGTTGAATCCCCAAAATCTGTCACTCTTTGAATATCAGTTTCAGTAAAATGCAATTCACAGACCTGAAAATAAAACAAAGCTACATCGTGAAATTTGCTGGAAATATATAAAATATTTATGGACCAGCTACATTTTAAAGAATAATTTTTAATAACATATCACAATTGTAAATTCACAATAATAGAAAGCATAAGCTGATTTATAATTTTTCTAGAAGGAAAAAAAGTATTTTAATTAAAAATTTATTTATTCCTAGAGAACTTACTACTCTTAATGAGATCTTTAATTAAAATTCTTCATTATTATATGGTTATAGCAACATTATTATATTTACAGTACATTTATTATTCTTTATTTACAGTTCATTATTATACTTACAGAAATTACTCAAATATAAGTTATATTATAAATAATCTGGTTGTTAAGTCCTGATTTAATCTTACATAAACTTAAGCTACAAAATATTTAATAACAATAATAGAGATTACTTACCCGAGAATTCTTGTTCACAATCAGGTTCTTTCGAGGAATACATGAAACTTTTTTATCTTCAGAGACATAATTTCCTTTCCGGAAAGGTACAATACATTTGTACGGCATTGTCAGAAATATTAATGCATTAATTAAAGATTTAATTCGCAAAATTCAAAGCACGAACAAAGAAACATTCAAATCTGGAGCGAAGAAAGAATACTGAATTCCTCCAACATTACGCCAACACGCACATTCATGCCCGTTATACGCATATCTCGCTTTTGTGTTTGGCGACGGAATGACTTGGAAAAGTACATATCGATGCGCGATAAGTTACAGTTTCTGGTCAGAGTAACAAAGCGGCATCAGCCTATTTTCCCTACGTCATCACATTTTCTGGCAAACCGTGCTCAGGCCTTCTCTCTTTAGGGGGTGTTGGTCAGGCCGTCAGCTATGAATACGGAAGAAGAGCTCATCGAGCATATGAAGAAATACCCTATATTATTTGACCATTTCAACAAAGATTACAGAAATAAATATGCACGCAATGAAGCATGGGAAGAGATTGGAAGAATCCTGGAAATAGCTGACAATATTTACATTTATTTACTAATTTATTGCAAACTTAGGCCGTTTGATTGATTTAACCAATATTTCAAACACTTTAAAAACACGTTTATAAAATCAGCGTTTTCTTAACATTGTCATAGCATAAAATTTGGTTTCTTTAATAACTGGCGGTAAAGTTGGTTACTGATCTTGTAAAATCTAAACAAAGAGGAAGGGGTGATTTAACAATATAAACAGGTGTTCGTCCCCTCGGTTTGTTTTCGATTTTCGTCTTTTAGATAGCAAAAATAATTTATATGTGCTTATAGGCCTCTTTCAGACGAGGCACATTTCTTAATCCAACTGACTTGCATTGTTTATTTTCATGTAGTTGACTGCCGTGTGAGGTTCTTTTCACACGAGGCGCGGCGCTCAATTCAAGGCGAAACCTTCTCTTCTGGGGTTGTGGCAACGCTTCGTCAGCAGCTTCGTTCAGTCGCGTTTTCGCCTGCGTAACAGGCGAAATCGCGCCTGAAAAATGATGTGGAAGAAGACAGTTTACTACATTAAATTATGTGTATATATTCTATCCATAGGCCATACTTTAATCTACACCTAAAATAATTACAATTTTTCCCATAAAAATATTTTTCAGGCAAATGTATTGTAATCTACAAAAAATATCAAAGGAAAAAAAATTGCTGTAAAAAATTAGTGATATGTACTTAACTAAATTTAGATAGAATTTGTATAAACATAGAAGATATACATGTATACAAAATTTTAGCAATTTGGGACGATTAGTTTTGAAGAAATAGTGCGCACAAGTTTCAAAATAACAGTTTTTAGAAAAAACCATTTAAAGTTTAAATTTTCTATAAATTACTTTACTATTAGCTTTATACATTTGGCCATAAAATCGGTTGTAATATCGACTTCATTTTTTTCATAAGATTCCTTTTATTCCATTCTTCATAATTAAATCATAATAAAAAATTGAGTTTTTTTAAGGTTTTAAGGTGATTTCCCTCCTTACATTTTTAAATTTCAAAAAGTTTAACTTAAATATTATACTTTTCTTCTACCAATACCTTTCTTTTACACCAATTTTATAACACAATATTGGTCTTTGATTTATAATGATGTAGGGGAATATAGATTTAAGAAAGCATCATAACATGGCACTCAGGATTTTACTTAGAAAAATACAAAATGTATTATTTTTATATTTGCTCTGCAAATTTTTTAAATCGCATTTCTTTTATTTGTAGGACCACTATACCTCATTCTTACTTTAAAAAAAAATTATAATAATTAAATTGCACACCTGAAAGGGTTAATGCAAAAACCTTCCTCATATGAAAACTATTCAAATTGTAGGCATAAGGCGACGCTCACATTTGCGAATCTAGATAAATTTAATAAATAATGGGTAAATTCGCGCAATTTGGTGCTCCCACATATATTTTTAAGTGTAACAGTCATAACCTGTACTAATCGATGTAATGCTGTTTGACAAGTAATGTAAAGAGAGTGACGTATGTCACCATAGAAACATCAAATAAACAACCAATGATAAAGAATATATTTCGTTGAAATGACCAAATAAATATTTCTGTTCAATTTTTAATGATAATGCGGCTTCTAAATAAATTTTAGTGAAAATCTTACCTTGAAATCTTGTGTGATGATCAAACACAGTTTATTTTATATAGTTAACCCATTTAAATCTTTGTTACACTATTTTAAATTTTTAAAAAAAAATTATAAATTTCACTTATCAGAAATCTGCATATTTTTGTCATACATTTTCACCATTTACAAAAATATCTTAAGGTTTAAAAATAAAAATATAGGTTATATTGATACAAGAGCACTTATTCTATTGACGTTTAAAATTACAGAGATGTACTTGCAACAGATTTTGCAGAAAGTGTACCATTACATGAAAAAATCACATTTTGAGAAAAACGCAAAAAATACTTTCCCATTATATGGGATTTAAATGTATGTTTACATTTTTAAGTTGCTAATAATTGTTGTTAGAGTGTCAAAAAGTACATAAATTATATATATTTGTAATCTGCAGAATCTGCTCTATTTTTTAAGCCACAAATTCAAAAATAAATTTTTTTGAAGTCGGAATAAAATTTGCGTGCCAATTCCCTCAAAGCTTCACCCCTTTTAATTTTATCGCTATATTCATCACACCTCATGTCCCATATCGCGGGAGTAATACGAATTTCTTCGATGAATTGTTCCACATTCAAACTTGCAATTGAAACGCTTTCTATACTGAACTGAGCTCATGCAGCTTGGCGGCTGGTGTGAAGAGCGTACCTTCAGTAATGTCTTTTGTGTTGAGTCTACTCATCGGGGTGAGAGCGCCAGCGGCACAAGTGCCAGATGTCGAAATGTCTGGGCACAGAATTCACTCCGTGTGAAAAGGTTTCGGCGATTTCCATACATTTGCATGGTGGCTACAATCCTTGACAGCCGCCCGGAAATCAGTTTGATCAACTATGTGCCTCGTCTGAAAAGGGCCATATTATTTACATTTATAAATATAGTATTTTTATTTAAAATTTTCATAGCAAAAAATTTGTTTTTTTTATGAATTAGCGGCAACAGTTGGCTACTGATCTTGTCAAATGTAAGCAAATCGAGTGTACAACAATACAATATAAACAGTGTTCGTCCCCTCTTGTTTTTAAACTTCCATCTTTTAAATATCAAAAATAATTTATATGAGCTTAGTTTATGTGTATTTATAAATTTATATATATTTTTAGCTTGATAGTTACTTTCAATTAAATATTATAGGCAGATGACGGTCTTCGACCAAAAATTACCTACTTAGTATTTGAATTTCATATACTTAGAATAATTCAAATACTAAGTAGGTAATTGCTTGAATGTAGGTAATTGCTTGCAATGTTGCTTGTTCATCTGTGTAATTCAATATAGGATTTTTTAATTTATATTTTAGTTTCAATAGACTGGAATCTTTTCCTGACGATATGTTTACAGATATGAGCATGTTGCACGAGCTAAAGCTGGACAAAAACCGATTGAAAGTTATTTCCATGGAACTTCTTAAACCTGTGTGGAATAACTTAACACAGCTGTGGTTAAACGGTAAGCAGATGTTTTTAAAATTATCCGCGATTTTTTTCCTTTTTTTGTGGGGGGTGGCGGGGGGGGTTCAATGTACTTTTTCACATCTTTTATTTCAGTATACTAAGAGAATTAGATCTATAAAAATAAAGTCACATGTCACACAGCATGACAACTGGTTAAAAGTGCCTAAGGGTCTTTAACACGTTCACTGCCCACGAGTCACTCACACTACTGACCAAAGAATATTTAATTTCACGTCCATGAAGCATTGTCGAGGGCTTTGACAACTGAAAAGTAAATCGTTCATCTTCTGCATTATTCTTTGTCTCAATCTCCTCCCCACTTCCTTTTCAATATCATAATTTAATGAATCAGTTTCAGTCATAAAATTAGGGTCATCTACTCTGTCATCACTATGGTCTGGTCCAAATTATCCTTGGTTAAGTATTATTTAACAGTTTTAAAGTTTGTAACAGCGCATCGAAAACTAGGTTGCTCGCACCGCTAGAAGGCTTTGTATCCTGTAGCATTTCTTTCTATCCCTGCATTAGTGCTATTGGATTCTTTTGTTTCTTCTATCATTTCGTCTACAGTTTCAAGCGATAACGTCAAAAGTTGTAATTCGTATTCATTATACTCTTCAAATTTAGCACCACTGTGTGTCAGTTAACAGTCACATATAATTTTATTTGGAAATTTCACTATTTATTTCTACCTAAAAGAATAGTCCTTGAGTACATCGAATTCTTCCCATTTTTTAGCTAAGAAAAATACGTATAAGGTATAAGGGAAAGTTAAGCTAAACTCAACAACGTATAACTGAAGTTGTTTAACATAATTTTCAGCTGGAGGTTCCTGGGGATTTGGAAATGTACGTATAACTGCAGTAAATAAACACCAACTAACAAACGTATGTACCACGGCCTGTACTGTTTGAAACCTATTTTAGATGTTATTATAGGAAAATAAGCATAAAAGATGAAGTAAATGTATAGTTTAGATACTTAATAATAAGTTATATACGCATGGAAATGAGATAATAGTTTGAGTAAAGCATTTCATTCTGGATGTATCCAAATCCAGATGGATTATCCATATGGATGTATCCGTATCTGGATGTATTGCATTCTGGATTTCCATTCTGGATGTAACCAAAGGGATCGTCTGAGCTTAATTTGTTTAATTAAGATACTTTGGTTGGTTGGTCGGTGTCGTGTCCATAAGAAATCAAATTGAACCATGTGCTGATATCACTACCTTAGCTAGATCCACAATCTTTTCATTGTAAAGTTCTCCCTGAAAAGGGAATTCCCCTATGCCTTGCAAGGTCGCTAGTATCGCAGATCAGTTGAAGATATGTTCCGGAGTAAGCTCTTGTCTCGGACAATTTGTACAACATTTATAAGTCCTGGTTCCATCAGTATTTATTTTCATACCTCCCAGGTGTCGATTTCTCTGTCTGGCCATAGTCCTGATGATCTTCCTATCAACATTGATCACGCAAATCTGGTGGTCCATTCCGATATGTTTCTCTCTAAGTTTGTGCCTGGCGATAGCATTGGTATCATCTAAAGTGATAGTGTTTGAGGTATCGTAATTTAAATTTCTTGCCACTTTTGACCATTCATTGGCCGCCTCATTTCCTTCTATACCCACATGCGCAGACATCCACTGTAGAGTGCAACTCTTTCCCAGTTGGTTAATTGTATCCAAGTATCGGTGAATGTCCTGCGTGAGCCCTGAGCGTCTATGTGTTTTGCCTCAAGGGCAGCTCTAGAGTTAATTACAAGACCACTAAAGACTCACAGAAAATTACAAGACCACTAGCTCTGTCTGTATCTCCTAGAGATATATAAATACTTAGGGCCTCGTGAATTGCCTTTAGCTCACATGTAAAGTCAGAGGCGATGTTGCCTGCTCCTAAGCTTTGAAGCATTTTGTACCATTTGTCAGGGTTATGTGTATTCCCGCTCCGCCCCTCAGGATAGTCTCATCTGAGGATCCATCAGTGTACATCTGTACTAAATCACGCCTCGAATGAGTCTCAATAGTTCTGATTCCTTTAACTTTGACAATGGTCTCGGTTTCCTTTTTTGAACAGTGATCCACGAGATCTAAATTTATGATAGTGTTTTGGGGGATGCAAAATGGTAAAATAGGCTCTTGAAATATGCCAATTTTTTTGTGTTCGAGATCAAGACCTTCTCTGATTTCCTTGTCGTATTTCGTAATAGACGACCTTTTGAGTCTTGATCTGCAACTCCAGTTCATAAAGGTTCTACGGGAGATATGATCAGTCTCTCGGCTGTTGGCATTGTTCGTGAATTTAATAGTATGATATCTTTGATCGAGTGTCTGAAGGCCACACTCTCGCTCTGCTTTGGAGTTGTTTGTAGACGAGACAACCCCGATAATTAACTTGACTGCCCTTGTCTGGATCGTATCCAGTTTTCCAAATGCAGACTCAGATGCAGGTGCCCATATTGGCGCTGCATATTCCAAATTGGGTCTAATAAGTGAAGTTTAAGCTGTTTTAAGTGTCTTCGGGTTTGCTCCCTAATTAGTACCGCATAAATAAGTACCACATAAGATGCTTAACTTCTTAAGTGATTTTTAAGAGTTGTTTTCAATATGTTTCGTAAACCGTAGTTCTGCATCTAGAGTTACGCCCAAATATTTTGGGATATCCATTTTAGTAATGGACACGCCATCCATAGCAATGGCTGGGTAAAAGTGCTTTCTACGGTTTTTGTCTGTGGTAAAAACCGTGTAGTTAGTTTTATGAGGGTTAATCTGTAGTTTCAATTCTCTTGACCAGGGGTCGACAACTTTTTTTACTAGGAGGGCGTATTTCAGAAATGCGGGAGTTCGACGGGCACCGCTGGATGAAGAGGAGGGGCGGGGGGTTAATATTTAAACATGAAAATATTAATGCGACATAAATTTTCAATACTTAAATTCAAATTTTAATTTTAACAAAACAATCTTAAAGTGGGTAATGCGATATTTGACAGTGCAAATCTGCGGCAAACTTATTGTAATGTGGCACATAAATGGAATTTCCAGTTCTCAGGTATTTGCCCAAATGGGTGTCAGTGAGGCTTCATCGGTACTTTGATATTAAGTATTTCATATTGGAAAACAAAGGTTCCCAAGCATATCTCGACGAGCAAAGAGAGTTCAATTTCAGAGCAGGAAAATAAAAAAGCTAACTCACAGCGAGAGGAGAACGACGCTGTCGAAAGAGCAGGTTGTTCAGTTTATGATTTTTACGATTTTACAATTTTTAATTTTTTTACTAAAATTATTCATTACAACTACGAGCTTTGTTGTTCAAATATCTAAAATTTAGATATTTGAACGGCGGGCACCACGTTGCCGACCCCTGCTCTTGAGCAATCCACAATGTGTTTTAGCGATCTGTTGATGGTGATCTCTGACTTTTCAATGTCTTTACTAGAGTGCTATATTTCTCTGTCGTTCGTATAGCATGCAATCTTGGTCTCTCCGTCTATGTGTTGATGGATGTTGTTTACATATAATAGGAAAAGCAAGGGACTGAGGACCGAGCCTTGTGGGACTCCCTCCCAAGTTCTTCTATCTCTGGAGTAAGCTGAATTATATTTGACTCATTACAGTTCTATTCAGTTTTTTGTCCTCCCTATTGAAAGAAAATTTACTGATGTTAGAGTAGTGCGTTGCTAGCATATTTGCTGCCACCATGTTTGGGTCTGCATCAGAACCGGAAGAGTTAATAATGTTTGAGCTCTTAGCTGTTGGGCTAGAAGAGCATTTGTTTAGGGCTCCGACGACTTTCCAATGCTTTGTATCTTCCTTGGGTCTTACCTTGGGTCTAAGCTGTTGCAAAATTCCGCCCATTTTAGACTTAGCTTTTCCTATTTCTTCCACCACCTTTCTTGTAGCTTCGGCAAGCCTGTTTCTATTCAAGCTTGTGTCGTTAGTTTTTAACTGTTCATTTAAATTGTCCTTTTTCTTAATCAAGGAATGAATGTTAAGATATTTCCAGTATGGAACCCATTGTTTTTTCCTTTTACCTCTGGGTATGAACCTCTTGGCCGCAATTGTGATGTTTTTTGTAAAATTCAAAATTTTTACTTCAGGCATTCAATTCGAGGTTCATCCAAACATACTTTGTCCAATAATTGTGTGAAACTTGTCCAATCTGCCTTTCTGAAGTTCCATGATCTTTATTTCTGATTAGCTTCTTCCATCCGAAACCTCAGAGTGATGATAATAGGGCGATGATCACTCATGGCGCTATTCTAAATTCTCCAGTTACAAAGACTCGAGATATGATAACTGACTGCCGAAAGATCAAGGGCAGATTCTTTGCCAGTAGTTCGTGTTAAGTAGGTATTTTGCTTATTATTTAAGATAATCAGTCCTAAATCAATTCTTCAGGATATCTTCTATCTGCTGACCCATTTCCTTCTGCACCCAATTAAGATACTTAATAATGAGATAAATACAGACGAAAATGCGTTCACCGTTACTAAACTGTGAGAAAAAGATTCCATACTGGGTGTAACCACACTTTAGTCTAGGTTGGGCGTCGAGATAGTTGACCTCTACGGTACGCATCAGCTTCTACACTCTATAACAAAAAACCGATGCACCAAGAAGGAGTTGTCCGATTGCGATAAAAATTGGTGCATATGAAGAACATGCACAGAAAAAAAAACGATTAAAATTTCAGAACAATTGAAGGGTTTATTCGAGAGCTTGATCGTTACAAAGTGAGGAAGTCAATACGGCGTTGGTCCACCGCTGGCCTGGATGCAAGCTGTCACTCGGTGTGGCATAGATTGATAAATTTCCCGGGTGGTGTCCTGCGGGATTTCTTGCCAAATTGTCTTCCACTGTCGGTCTAAATCGGTAGCATTCCGGGATAGTTGAAGTCGCCTTCCCATCACGTCCCAAATGTGCTCTATGGGGGAGAGATCAGGCGATCTAAGTGGCGAAGGAAGTGTTCGGCAAGCTTGAAGACATGCAATTCATAGCAACACGTACGATATGCGGCCGGGCATTATCTTGATGAAAAGTAAGTCCGGGGTGGCGCAAGAGGAACGGCAGCAAAACGGGGAGCAGAATGTCGGCTACGTATTATTGTGGTTTAAGTATGTCACTAATGACTACCAAAGGAAATGACACCTCAGACCATAACGCCCTGTCGTGGGCCTGTTTGGATTCCGCTCTCTCAGTCTTCTGTCAATGGTCATGTTGGACATTTGTGTGCGGGTCATACGTCGGAGGGTTGATAAAGACGAATCCGGTGCTGTGACTTTTGATCTGACAATAGCTCTGTCTTCCCGCTCTGTTGTGGTCCTAGGTCGACCGCTGCCGTCCTGACGCTTAAATTTGCCGTTGTTGACCCACTCCTGCCAACATCGTCCAATCACTGCATCGCTTCGACCCAGATGTCAAGCGATTCTTCAGTTTGCCCAACCAGTTTTTTTCATTCCGATGACACGACCTCTTTCAAACTCTGAAATATGCTCTTAATGAGCACGAAGTCTTTGGCGAGGCATTGTTGCAGTCGACACCAAATTCGTTAGACACCAAATTTTATTCATTTGCATGGTTCGGTCGAAAATCGTTCCATGCGAAATTTCATTACAAACCGACAACTCTTTCTCGGTGCCTCGATTTTTTTGTTATAGAGTGTACTTCTTTGTTGGTAGCTAGTTGACCTGAAATGTTGATCGTCAACTTTACAGTATTTTTTGTTGGAGCACAGGATTGTGCTTCTTACCTCCCATAACTTTAACACCTTATGAGCAGGATATTTAGCAAATCTTAACCTACGTACCGCGAGTTATTTTTGGCGATTTCTTTAAGTACACTAAAAAACCACTTAAAGTCATATCACATTTGAAGTTATCAACGGAATTAATAATTTTTTTATATTTATTCTCACCATTATCAGCAATTTCAATTTCTTACATCATCACATAAAAAAAAATAGTTTCAATTCCTCACAAAAACACACAAAAATATATAAAAATTTAGGAAATAATTGTTTCAGAATCCGTCGCACACCATTAAGTAGTTTTAAGATCAAGAAATTGTCCTTATTCTCAGTAAACACACAGACGAATTTAAAACGGAATTTTCCGTTGTTCGCAGATAAACGTTGTAAAAGTAAACGCGGAATATTCTGTCGCCCGTACAATAATGCTTACTCTACACCAACGGCGAGAGCAACGAAAGACAGACACATTTTGCCACCTGTCTCTGTGGCTGTCACAAAAGCCTTCACACAGCTAGGAGACAGGGAGAAGAGGCAATTTATTTGCGCATGCGCCTAATCTTCTCTTTCTGTTCTGATTGTCTGTCGAGCATGGCGGCAGAGACAAAAGTTGAACTTTTTCCAAAACTTGAAACCGCAGAGACCAGAGATGGAGACAAACCAGGGGGAATGAAAATTTGTTTGTAATTCACATGCGCAACAACGAAGTTACATGATTTTCGTCTCCGTCGCCGTTGGTGTGGAGTCAGCATAAGTGTAAAATCGAAAAGATAATGAGGGTTTCTTCTTTCATTCAGTTGAAGACAAATTGAGATTAGCTGTTAAAAGAAAGTAGTATTTTACTAAATTCAAAAGAAATGCCAGTCCACATATTTGGGGAGAAAAAAATCATTTTAGGAATTATCGACCCCCCTTTGGAAATGAATGGTGATTTGGTGGGGGGTTTTCCCTTTAACATTCATTACAACTTTTCCTCAGTAATTTCATAGATTTGTTTTGTTAATTATTTACAAAAATATCTTAAATTAACGAGTAATTCAGTAACAAATTGCAGAACTTAGAATAAGTAATTAGCCTTCTTCTAGGAAAGGATAGCCTAAATTAGTTTAACACTTGACCTGCTTTTTCTTTTGAAATAAAGAAGTAGTTTTAAATCTGGCATCTCGAGCATACTCAACAGTCACTAACCTAGGCGTGCTCTCATTATGGGTAAGTATTCTGTGAAGGTCACATTTCATTATCCATATATCTCTAAATTTTTCCATGTGGCTGACAGTTTTGGTCTCAGTATGTCCCGCCAAAAACTTAATTTTCTCTGAGCTCCTGCTGCACGGCGCATGTGCAGACCTCATCCTTGCACATCTAGACCCTCATTACCGCTGATCGTGCATTTTTAACTTCGCGCTCAAAACCTGTACACTTCTAAAAATAAATCCTATTGCCTAGAATTATTCGCTTTCCGCTCAAAGTCGCTTTTAAAAGATGATTTTCCCCACAGCAAAATACGCGCGCTTTGTAAATGGATTGTTAGATTCTTATTATTTTAAGCCCCCCTTTCCCCGTACTTCTCAACTATATTTTAACAGTTCAGTTATGTTTTTACATATACATATATATATATATATATATATATATATATATATATATATATATATATATATATATATATATACATACATACATATATATATATATATATGTCTGTAAGGAATTAATTGGGAAAAGAATAATTAAGTTAAATTTAAAGGGAGCTTGACTAGTGGCTAAAGCCACTAGTTTTCATATTCCAGGACGCGTGCGGGTAGAAAAAAGGTTATTCTCCGTTTTGAGGATGACCTTCGATTCACGGTGGAATGAAGTTCCATGCAGAGAGAATCTATTTTGAGATACTCTACAGGTTTGGCGGGACGAATGCTTCTAAAAAATTCTAGTTTGGGCTCTGCGCATGTGCCATGAGAGTAGACGCGCAAAATGATCGAGAATGACGGCAGAGCGCGGGATTGAATTCAATGCCGATGGACGTGTGTTCATCGAGTCCCTAAGTTTAAAAATGGCGAGAGCTGAAAGCGCAGATTTGGAACCTTGGTTAGCATGAAAAGGAATAAATCGAAAGAATCAAATTATGGACTGATTCTCTGTTCTATTATTCTTCCACTCGCCACCAAGTAATGGATGATGACTGCATCTAAAATTATGAGAACAGGCAAACCTCATGCCTGTCATATATATATATATATATATATATATATATATATTTATGCGCTCCATAAAATCTGAGGGTATTTTTTTTTTCTCCAGTTGGCAACAATGGTAAAGTGAAAAAAGAACTTCTGAGTTAAAGAGGAATCAGGGCAAAAGTTTTTAAACGTGGTAGAACAGATCTGCACACACATACGGCCAACCAGCACGCACTCTGTGACCCCGCGAAGCCTTTTGTTAAGATGCACAAAATTTTAAATTAAAATATTTCGGTATATTATTTTTAGATTTATAATATTTCGATATATATATATATATATATATATATATATATAAGTAAAAATATATGACGAGCGTCGTTCTACGCCCGTTCACTAAATTAGTATTTGCAGTCTTCTTAGGTACAGTTCGTGGCTCTGAAGTAAGGCAGATGCAAGCATTGACAACATACTATGGTCCAAAACAACTAAAGTTTACTTATTCCAAGTTCGTGAAAACCATCGCTCCAACCTTCGCCTCTCTAAATGATCGCCATTTCGCAAACCCCGTGGACCCTGCTAGCGCATGTCCACTATCAACAAATTAATCCCGCGTTCTGCGTAATTCTAAGTCTTCGTTAACGCGTCCCCCCCTCATGGCACATGTGCAGAGCACCACCTGGAAAATTCTAGAAGCATTTGTTTTCTCGCCAAACCCTGTACATCTATCTAAAAATAAATTCCCTCCATGGAACTTCAATATCGCGAATCGAGGTCAACAACGAAAACGGGGAAAAACCCTTTTTCCCGATGTGTTTTGCCAATGATTTTCATATTAGATTTCGCTATTTTTAAGCCCCACGTAATTTTGAATTAATGTTTTGACACACACACACACACACACACATATATATATATATATATAGGCAATGAATATTATTTATTTAATTTTTTAAATAATTCGTAATTTACTCTTTGTTAGATAAAATTTGTTTTGCCTTCCCATCTCTCCTATTGTCTTGCGGACCTCAGCATCTTTCCATAAGTGATATGGCCTTCATCATATTTCGAGTTGCACTGGAGTAGAAAAATATTTCAGCAAAATTTGATGGTCTTTATGAACTCTACAACGCATGATTTGTTCATTCTTATTTTTTTAAAAATGTATCGTTAGTCATAAATTCGCATGAAAAGTTCTGGATAAAAATTAAATATGTTACGATCGCATTCCAACATATTTTAAAGGCACCTAAACGACCGATTATTGACTAGTTGAGTTTGGAGGAGCTTGAAATGTAATTTACTGACTGTAAATAGAGTTTCTATCAGAAAATAAAGGTTTTTCGATTTGAGAAATGTAGATACATAACAGAAACAAACTTCTTTGAATATACAATTTAAACAATGATTTATTACTTACTATTATATATTATTTATTATTTTTTATTGTGGATTTTAAGATGCTGTGTGCTTCTGTTATGTGCATTTTTCAAGGTTTATGTAAGGAAATGTGCGATGAAAGCAAGCTATTAAAGAAAAAAAAAACTCTTTAATAATTCAATTTTCCCATAAATAATTTTTTACAAGGCATTAAATTATTCATATCTATCACCAAAAACTTTAAATTGTGTTTGGATTAATATCAGGTTAGAGTAAAAATATTTTTGAAACATACTTGCATGACATTTAATGAAAAAAAAGAGTTCAAAATTATGCATTTGCTGAAATAAGGTTAGAAAAATACTGAAAAAAAATTCCCGTAGCTTAACATCATACTATTCAACTGAAGATCTGCGAGAGATAGTTAATGCAGCGGCTTAAGAAATAATTGATTTTAATTTTTTATTGTTTATTTTATACAAAGTATATTATTTTTAATATATCTCAATAAATTTTCTTCTGTTAATATCATAGTAACAGTCTTTGAAATTTATAGAAGTTTTATATAAAAACATTTAATTTTCCTTCTTTAAAAATCTAACCGTGCGCTTCAGCGCAATAAGAAATATTTTGCATTATTTATTTATTTATTTATTTATTTGGTATGTGAATAAGACAAGAATAAGTCTCTGGATTAAAACATTGAGGTCGAAATTAGAAAAAGACCCAATTAGGTGAATTTGTAAGTTTTAAAAATAATACTCTTAGCCCTCTATTTGCCGGACGATGGCCGAATGTCTAGGGCGCTGGCGTTCGGTACCAGAGTCTGTGTATTAGAATCCCACTGCTGGTATGGATGTTTATAGCCATTCTGCCCCCCCCCCCCTTAAAAATAAAGACCGTATCGCTCTAAACCAATCAACCTTGTATAAATCGAAATAAAGGAATTACGAAATAATTTATAAGACTATTTTATAGTATATTTGCATAATATTTACAGTCGCCTCAGAAATACCACAAATAAATAAAATATAGAGCAACTAACCTTGGATTTTCTGAGGAATGGATGTCTCCTGTAACTAGGAATCCCACACAGATTGCTCCGTTAGATTTAAGATGAATCCTCTCAATTTGAAAGTTCGCTTTCTCCAAGCGCTAAGAGACGGTAGACGAGATTTAACTAGAATGACTGGATGGCTTTCAGTCCATAGTAAGGTAAGAGAACGATGAAGACATGCTAGTAACTGAAAATGTCAAACTACGTCACATAAACTTGCTTCACGGGAAAAAGTATTTATACTTTGGCAAATGTTAAAGGTAAGCAGCCACCATTTCTGATAGCTACAAAGTTCAATCTCGCTTATTCAGATGAAACAGCCCCAGTACACCTGTCCCTTATAGAGCTTCTGAAGGAACGTACATGTATCGAATGAGGTACGCAAGTCACGTGACACAGAGCTTCTGAATGGCTCAAAAACCTGCTGCCGAAGTGCGTGCTATAAATAGTAACGAGTGGGCGAAGGAAGTGGTGACGTATGGTAGAAGCAGTTTACTGAGGAAACTGTGAGAGCGCAGCGAGAAAACAATAAGGTTAGAGAAAAAGTAGTGAAATTTCTAAGAGGTTCTAAACTCCGCTGTACAGGAAAAGGGATGCGAAAATAAGTATTTAAATTGCCACTTCAGCGCTAATATTTTGAAAACTAAAAAAACTATTCGCTTCTTCCCCTGGGTCGAGGAGAGAATAACTTAAATATTTTAAAATGGAGGTGTAGTATAGAGACCGGGTTAATGATTGTTATGCTCGAAGATAAAGACATTCTTGCAGTAAATACTTTTTTTCATATCATCTTACAGTCAAATGAACTAACACTTTTAATTTTAGGGATTGAAAGGGAAATTCCATTCAAAATTAAAATGCTATAAACTTGGTTGATTCAAATGTTTAGGACTTGAAGTAGTGAACACGAGTTTTTTCCTTTGGAATGTACTACTTTAAAATTCGACCGACAAATTCAGAGGGGTGATAGTAGGCATTAAGACGAGCAATAATCACATAGGAATGTATGACCGGAAGCGCAAACCTGACGCTGGAGAACGCTGTTTACTTAATTGAACCGTACCTCTAACCAACCCCACTGGATGGCTGGAAATATCGCATTTTTCTGGAGAAGGTAGAAAACTCAAAAACATAACAAAATCATATAGGAATGTATGACCGGAAACGCAAACCTGGTCAACTAGAGGATAAAGAAAGATGCAGAAATGGTGACTTTTTATTTCTGTATCTTTGTTTATCCTCTAGCTGATAAGGTTTGCATTTCCGGTCATACATTCCTATGTGATTCTGTTTTCGGCAACACCCTGTATATTTCTGTATCAATATTGTAGGTGAATTACTTTTTCTCAGATTCTGATCTGTTCGGTTCTTGCTTTTACACACCTTTGACTATGGATGAATGTTTCTTAATGTTCTCAAATTCGCACAAATTTCTTTTTTTAATAATTTAAACGTTTAATTGGAATTAAACTATTGAAATTTTAGTGTTTTTCTTTGCCTTAAAATGCCTTTTTAATGAAAATTGGCAGGGAGAAGATGGGGGACGCAGGAATCGTAGAAACCATTTAAGGGGATCGCGATTAGAAAAAGGTTGGGAAACACTCACATAGCTGAATATCTTGTCACTATCTTACCTTATATTACCTTATATCTAGCTTTTTAATTTTCGCTCTCCTTTTAAAATAATTGAGCTAATTTTTATGAATTTCATTTTTATGCAGTTCCTAACATTTATATGGATAGTATTAAAAATGCGAGATAGTGAGCAAAAAAAAGGTATATTTTTCTACATTTATTAAATCTTATTCTTTTTTTTTTCAGATAACGAAGTCCGTTGTGAGCTCCTGTGCTGGATGGCAGGCGAAACTGAAATGCCGATGTTCTTAGAGTCTTTAAAATGCAAAATTTCTAGGAAGTTCATATTTATTGACATGTATCTTGAGCAGTGCAAATGGCCTTTTAGTAAAGCGTAAACGAAGTGGGAAAGATGGAAGAACATATTTATCGTCTGTAAATAATATTTACTCAAAATCTTTTTTTTTTAAGGTACCTTTTAGATTTATGTTCATTGAATTTTTACGAAGAACATATTGGTGGCTGGTTGATTAAAATGAAGACTATAAAAGTTTGATTCTGAAGTTATTTATTAAGTTTATCTGGATTACTTAGACGAATTAAATGGATATCTTGTTTGTTTGTTTGTTGTTGTTGTTGTTATTTTGAGGGTACAATAAATAAGGACATGGCATACACACATTTATACTCCGCACTTTCAAAAGTCACGGACACACAGAGTTGAAACAAAAACAAAAAAAATGGCATTCACTGAGATACACTAGTATCGTGTTGCCCCCACATCTGGCTTTAATACATTCACTAAGCCACGGAGGCATACTTTCAACATGCTTCGGAAAACGGCGGTAGAAATACACTACCATACTCCGCCAACGTTTGTCTCCTTCAAACTTAATGGCCTTTGTTCTAAATTTTACTTTCTGTTCTTAAATGCACCCGACACATTCTTTATGGATTTGAGATCAAGGCTCTGTGCAGGCTAATGTAAACATGATACGTCTATAACTTCACGTAATGGATCTTGCCTTGTGGCCAGGGGCATAATCATGTTGATACCAACAAAGATCATCTCCATAACATAACTATAGAGTTCATAAGCCATAATTGTCAACGATGTCTAGGTAGACTTCCTGTTCACTACTACCAATGTACCGGACCCATTCCGCATAAAACTAGCCAAAGCAGACACACTGCCACCTTCAAACTAAAGAGTATAAAATCCTGCATTTCGGTAAATACCTTGCTGACACCATACCTACTATTGGACATCACACCGGTGCCGGTGCCTAGAATGGTTCGATCCGGAAGTCCTTAAGACCCGTTTCCGTAGCTCTAATGTCCATTGCACCAAGCCAATAGACGAGCAGCACTCACAGAGAAGTTATGCAAAGCTTATAAGCAATCGCACCACCAGGAGACCCATAAAATAAAGTTCTCTGCGAACGATGTGTGCATACAGAGTTTCTAGCAGTTTCACTCACGTGCTTGCTTAGCTTTTGGGGAGTAATGCATCTAATCTATGCATTATACCCCAACAGCTCTTCTTAAACTTCGATGCAGAGAAGTAATTACTAATGAGCCAAGTTGCGCAACGCTGAAGGGTCAATTGTGCCAAAGGAGCCTTAGATATTTTTTTCTTTAAAGAAGAAATTTATGAAAAAAATTCAATAAAAAAATCCAATATCACTCTACTTAGACGACTGAGAATAGCATTTATCAGAAAACTCGGGGTATTCTTAAGGAGCCCTTTTCTTTAAATGCTTTCTCATTTAGGATTGGTATGGGGAGGTGGATGGAGGTGGCCAGAAAATTTGCAACGTACTTTCTCAAAGCATGGAAAGCAGATGCGGCGGGTTGAGGTAGGGGTGCATCAATATGAGCAAATATGTGCCTACGCAATAGCCCAAAACATTCTAATGCATTAAGAAAGAATGGTAAGGATGCGCTTCTTTTTTGTCGAAACGGGCTATAACCACACACGAGCACTCACAAGTCCCTATTCTTTGATTTGATTGCGAGTAAAAGCTACATCCCCTCTATCTAAGGGATATTATAACCAGGAGGTATTCGAACAAATAAGAACTTCTGACGCTCCTTATTTAAGAAGTGAGGTTGAATTTCAGCGGTAACGTTTAAAACTGGATATTCTGAAGAAGCTTAGACGCAAGCGGAAGAAAAGCCCCTCAACGTGTATTGTGAAACTTGTGAAGTATCCAGAGGCTTAAGGCTACTGTGTACCCTATTGGATTCGCTCACCTCAATGTTGACCTATGGAGAAAATTTGTCTACTAGTTACAGCTACACAAATGCTGATAATGAAATAAAAATGGTATTTTCAGATAGCCTGAACTTTTCTGCACCTTGTAACAGGATTCATTTTATAAATTTCGTCCACCAAAGGAATTTATGAGCATTTAAAACACACTATACCAGATTTTTCCCCCGATTTAAATTAATTAAATTTTAAATAATTATATGCATTTAAAAAGAAAAAAGAAAAGGCCCCAAGGTGCAAAATTTCTTTCTCTATTACGGAGTACAATTGAAAAAAAAATCTTTAAATCCAAGTCGGCAATCCCTGGACAAATTTTCTCCATAAGTTAACATTGAGGTGAGTGGATCCAATACGGTTAGTACACAGCAGCCTTAATTACGTATTTTTTTGGTCGTTAAGCCTTTTTGGACAAGCTCGGAAATCATGCTCGATGGCTCATTTTAACGTAAGTACTAAAATGATATGGTGCAGTTCTGGAGAGGTGAGTCAGCAGACGATATTAGAGTTTGCTTTTTGACAGTCAGTTGTCAGAAATAGAGGTAAGGACAGTAATTGCCGAATGCTGGGGTAACCATAATGGGTACTCATCACTTTTTAGGCTGTAAACCACTGAATTTCATGGGAGGGGTCACGTATTTTTTAAAATTCATTAAAACCTTACACGATTGAATACGCTTTTTTCCCCTTTTGCCACTAGGCAGTTTCAGAAATCCACAATGAAATGATCATTTTTTTAATCTTTATTTCAGCTATTATAGTTTTTATTGTAGTTACAGTAGGGTCTAGGGGCATTTGAATTTTTCATATCTTAGGTTCTGCTTTTATCAAAGTAAATGCAAATTTTTTAAAAGTTTTATTTTCGTCGAAAGTATACGTGACCAGTAGTGGATCATAGCACAGGCCAAAGAAGAGCGCAATTGGGGACCTCCGAAATACTTCAAAAAGAAATATATTCTGCGATTTTTTTTATTAAGTAATAAATTGATTTAACCCAGTGGTTCCCAATCTGGGGGCGATAGCCCTCAAGTGGGCGATTTGGGTTATCAGGGGGGGGCAATAAATAAGTGGGGGTGATTTGCGGGCGATGAGTATTCAAAGGGGGAAAATTAAAATAGTTCTGTACAGTAAAACCCGTACAGTCGAAGTTGCCGGTAGCACGAGTCACTGGCTATTCTCAGCTGACGAGTTCCCTGCACTCACCCTTCTCCACAGTCCCCACCTGTTGTTGCTCAGCGCGGCCGACTGGTGACTCAATCTCCTCCCCTTCCTGCCATCACATCACACTTGCCATTGACCTACATTCGTTTTCAGTCTTCACTAGCCTTTGTGTGCCTCACCATTAGTTTTTGTGCGTGTCTTTTCTGCATTTGTGCGTTTGTTTTGAAGTGTAGAAGTTCATGCACAATGGATTCAAAAAGGAAGTGTCGTCAATACTCAGCTGAGTATTTAAAATTCGGTTTTATCGCGTCACCGCAAAATGTGCAGTTTCCACATTGTCTTTTGTGCGATAAAACATTTACTAGTAATGAAGCCATGAAGTCTTCGCGAATGAAAGATCATTTATCAAGAGTACACAGTGATAAAGTGAGTAAAGAACTTAGTTATTTTCAACACCTCAAAGCTAAAGCTGATAAACGGCCTAATGTGAGTGAATTATTTAAAAAACGAGCAACCGATCTTGACAAAGGTCTTCTTGCTTCTTACGAGGTGTCTTTATCGATCGCTAAATGTGGTAAACCCCACACAATTGGCGAAACTCTTGTTTTACCGCTACCAAAAAAATTGTTGAAATCATGCGAGGCGAGGGCCCTAGTAATAAGATAAGTCAATCGGTTCCTTTGAGCAACATTACTGTTTCCAGGAGAATTGACGAAATGGCCACGGACGTTGAATCCAAACTCACCAATTTGTTGAAAAAAAGTAAATTTGCACTGCAGATTGATGAATGAACTGTGATTGATAACAAGGCAATTTTATTAGCTTATGTGAGGTTTATCAATGAACAAAAGGAAATTACCTAGGAAATGTTGTTTGCTAGAACTTTGATCACTGATACGAAGGGATCGTCGATTTTTAAAGTGGTGCAAGATTATTTTGAGGAAAAAGCGATTCCCCTAACAAACGTGAGTGCTTGCGCAACAGACGGTGCTCCTTCAATGCCATGTCGTCATGCTGGGTTTCTAGCCCACCTTAAGAAAGAAGTTCCAGAGGTCATCACTATTCACTGTGTCATTCATCGTCAACACTTAGCTGCGAAAAAATTGAGTGGTGTCCTGCATGAAACCCTACAACTGGTTATTACTGGTGTCAACAAGATCAAAGCTAATTCCCTAAATGACCGTCTGTTCCGACAACTTTGCTAAGAAAATTATGAGGAATTCGAACGCTTGCTTTTACTTACGGCCGTGAGGTGGCTTTCCAAAGGAAACTGTTTGCGCAATTTCTTCGAATTATTTGACGCGGTTACTGAGTTTCTCGACACGTCTGATCCTGTTTTAAGTGAGAATTTGAAGCAACGCAAGTTGGAACTTCGTACATTACAGATATTTTTGAAAAAATGAACGAAGTCAATATTAGGCTTCAAGGAAACAAGATGAAACTTATCAAGGCCAAAGGAATTATTTCATCATTCATCGCCAAGTTTGATATTCACAAGGTAAATATTGGCCGTAAAGAGCTGATTCAGTTTCCGACCCTTAAAAAGTGTTCAGTGTCAGATAACGAGACTCCTGAACTCCCAAAAGACAAAATCCTAATTTTTACTGATCGCCTTGACCAGTTAAAAACTGACATGGAATCAAGATTTGATGATTTGACCAAGTTACAAATTCCGGATTGCATTCTAGATCCATTCTCGTTTGAAGCTGTGGATAAGCTTGATAACTCTTTGCAGACGGAGTTTCTAGATCTGAAGTATGACTGTGAGGCGAAAATCATTTTCCAGCAGAGCGGTTACGAGTTAGCCTGGATGAAGCTTATGGACATTTATCCACAACTGTGGGGGAAAACTGAACCACTTCTCATCTCGTTCCCGTCAACATATTTAGTTGAAAAAGGATTTAGTTCTGTTGTCCAGCTCCTCACAAAACAAAGAAATAAGTTGGACATTTGCCTCAAAGGAGACTTGCGCCTGAACTTGACGAACATAAAGCCGGATATTGAAACTTTAATTGAAATCCACCAAGGGCAGACATTGAAAAGGTAAAATAAAACAATAACAAAATTTTCAAACTTTCATTTATTTTTTCAAATTTTAACTGTCAACTTTCTAAATTTTTCCAGATTCCAATTTAAAAATGAAAACATGTACTCGTGTATTTTAAATGTACGTCAATGATCTTAATTAATTATTTCACTTCTTTGTTCTTATAAAAAATCTGGAAAAAATGTACATTTTAATTTTTTTTCTATTTTATTTAAGAGTCACCGGATAAAACTGCTTCCGTTGTTTTTATATACGGTAATAAAATTGTTTAAAATAATAAAACTGCTTTATTATTTACACTTTACTTCAAATTAAAATTAGGCATACAATGAAAATGAAAAGGGGGCGATAGGTGTTAGTCAACCTCCAGAAAGGGGAGATGAGCCACAAAAGGTTGGGAACCACTGATTTAACCCCTTAACGATCGCATAGTTTTCAAGAAAACAGTAAAAAAAGTGCCTATTTTTTCTAGAGGATTCCATTTATTTCTTGATCTGAAACATCTAGTTTAAAAAACCCATCCCCAATTACATTATAAATAGTCTGGTGCTGCCATCTGGTATATAAAGAAATAAAAAATTTTCTGGGTAAATGAAATGGATTGTTTTTAATCGTTTTGGTGCATTACTTTTGAACAATCCTGCCCGGAAATATCGCGGGCACGAGAAAGAGAGGGCGAAACCTCATCCCGTAATTTTGACGGGAGCGAGAAGGAAGAGGTTAATAGTATTACTTAGCATTTAGAACAAAGTAGCCTCGAAACTAGGCTGCGCTTAGGACCCTCCAACTGCTTAATCCACCACTGGGATAGCGAAATTTTAAATCATAAAAACATAGTAATTTGTTTTTACGTTTTATATTTCGATAAATATATATTTTTTTTCTAAAGCGGAAGTCACTTGTTTTTTTGACATTCGTCCATTCAACAGTGTGAAATTGTTGGTTGCTCTATTATGGGTGTACCATTTGGGTGAACCGACAACGCTCCGTATTAGGTAACAGCACACGATCAACCACTCATTAGTCGATATTCGAAACCGGACTCAATCCACGTGAATTTGTGACGCTATACGATTTGGGCGGGTATCTGGAATAATATTTAAATGTAAGTCTTTAAGGTTTTTATATATATATATATATGTGTGTGTGTGTGTGTGTGTGTGTGTCGGAGGAAAAATCCACCAGGGGGCGCTGTACGCAGCGGCCATGGTGAGCGTCTACGCGTTTGGACATTCGGTAAGTGGAAGCTGGCATATGCAGACGCAGCGGGCTGCATAGTGTATACTGTGGTTATGATTGCTAGAACTATATCAGTGTTATTGTAGTTTCATGTGATGTGCCGACATATCCAACTTTAAATAAATTATTGTCGGTAATCGAACTTTTAGTTTCTTAAATTACCCCTGGACACCGAAATGTGCTTCTACTCCCGGATCTGACAGTGGGGGCTCGGCCGGGATGAACTCTTGGAACTTTATGCCTTCGTGGATATTATTTATTTCGATTTTAAACTAGGACTGACTCCAGCTCAAGTGAAAACAGGTAGAATAACTTCGATTTATATTTACCTACTAGCGAATATAAATTATTGATAAAAATGTATAAAAATTCAAAGAAAGAAGATTTGATCGATTTATTAAACGAAACTGAGGAAACACCACCTGCTGGGTTGACAGTGATACAGTTTTAAAACTTTAGAAAGGGCTTTTAAAACTAAAAACGTACCAGAAGAGTATAAAGCAGAAATTTTTATCAACTTCTCGGTGATAAAGCGAAAATCATATTGTTATACATAAGTGAAGATGATATTAAATGTTACAATACCGTTAAGTCGTTAATATGCAAAGAATTCCAACCTACCGCGCAAGAATGCTTAAATAATTTTCGGAAGGCTAGAAGAGAAATCAATGAAACACGTACGCAATTTCACGTCAAGATTGTCGGCTAATTTTCAATATTATTGTAGTTTGCGTAAAGTTAGTGATTTTGAAGCGTTGTGTCAACTAATCGTATCCGATAAGCTTTTTCAAACTTTGGACAAAGAAGTTTCATCATACATCAATATAAAATTAGGGGAGACGTTTATGAAACCAAAAGATCTAGCGAAGGAAATTGACATATACTTTGTAAATAGAGGTAGATCTTTTAGTGAAGTAAATTTTCAGACGCAGGAAAACACTAATAAATTTCAGAAATTTTCCAAAGAGGCTAAATACACTCCACCCCCTATGAGAAACAACTCATTTAAATATAGATATCCTTCCAAAGAATGCTACACGTGTGGAAGTTTTAACCATCTTGCAAAATATTGCACTAATCGAATCAAAAACCAAACCGAAGACAATCTATTCCCTCAAAACAAAGTGAAAAAACTGAAAATAAATTAGTAGCTAAAGTTAAAATCCCCTCTTCACAGTCGCTTGAACGTGTGAATATTAACATTTATGGAAACGAAATTAAAGGATTAATTGATTCAGGAAGCGAAATTTGTGTTTTAAATCCGAAATACATCCCAAACGTCTCAATCAAGTGTGACGGAGAAATTGAATTAATTTCAGCCTTCTGGAGAAAAAATAATTGCCGATACCGCAAATATTTCTGTCTGGCTCGAAGATTTGGAAAAACCTTCCAACTTAAATTGCGCTGTCACAGATAAATTACACGTACCATTTATTATTCCTCCTAAAGTTTTGCATGCATTGAAAGAAACAATTATAAACATCCGGTGTCTGTATAACAAAGTGATGACTGATCCGGTGCCTGTATAACAAAGTGATGGTTTAGAAAAATCAGTGATTCATACTTCTGAGCGTGAGATTTTGCGACGCCCTGAAATGAATAATCAAGAAATACAAACGAGATTAAGTGATAACCAGAGATGTTTTGAAAACGAAAGCGAAAAAGGTTTTGAATCTTTTTTAGTTAATTTATCGCTGACTGAGTACTGTAATTACGATTTGAGCCATATTTCGAACGCGGAGATAAAAGATGAATTAAATAAGTTAATTTCCGATTAAAACAGAGACAACAAATTTAAAAATGAAAATAATTTTAACGGACGAGGAACCAATTTCGATTCGTAATAGACGTCTACAGCTGATAGAAAAAAGAAAAGTTGAAAGCCAAATCAACGAGTTGTTGAAACAAGGTATCATAAAAGAAAGCGTATCAAATTATTCATCACCAGTTGTAATTTGTAGAAAGAAAGATGGGACAATGCGCCTATGTGTTGACTACCGTCAATTAAACAAAAAAATGATTAAAGATAAATACCTCCTGCCAAATTTGGAAGAAGTTATAGATCAATTAGAGAAGGGTAAGCTTTTCACTACTCTTGATCTTAAAAATGCTTTTTTTCACGTTGACATCGATGAAAATAGCCAAATATACACGCCGTTTATTACAGAAAGCGGACAATACGAATTTTTGAAAGTCCCTTTTGGGTTAGCTAACAGCCCCGCGGTTTTCCAGATATATATAAATCATATTTTTAGAGATTTTTTAAGGGATGGTACTTTGATTATATACTTAGATGATATTATTATTCCCTCTGAGGATGAAATTGATGGTTTAGAAAAATTAGTACGGGTTCTAAATACAGCAGCTAAATACGGTCTTGAGCTTAATTTAAGGAAATGCAAGTTTATGAACAAGAAGATTGAATTCTTAGGACATATTATTGAACAGGGTACTATTCGACCCTCTAAAGAAAAAACAATAGCCGTCCAAAAATTTCCTGAACCTAAGAATATTAAAGAAGGTCAAAGTTTTCTCGGACTAGCCGGATTTTTTAGAAAATTTATCCCACACTATGCTTCAATAGCGAAGCTTTTAAGTGACTTGCTGCGTGCCTCAACACCTTTTAAGTTTGATGATGATCAAAAACAAGCCTTTAAGAAACTCAAGGAACTTTTATGTAATGAACCTATTTTACACTTACTATTTCAACCGGGGAGAAGCATAGAACTCCATACGGATGCCTCTAAGTTAAGATTTGGGGCAATTTTACTACAAAAGGAAGATGATGATAATTATCACCCGATTCATTATATGAGTCGCAAAACCTCATTACAAGAGGAGAAGCTGTGTAGTTATGAGTTAGAAGTACTAAACGTTGTAGAAGCTCTTAAAACATTCAGACACTACATGTTAGGTACAAAATTCAAAATTTATACTGATTGTTCAGCTTTTGTAGAAACCATGAATAAGAATGAAACAGCACCTAAAGTGGCACGATGGACTCTTTTCCTACAACAATACGATTACGAAATCAAACACCGTGAACGTATGAGACATGTCGATGCACTTAGCAGACATCCAGTTATGAGTGTCACATGCGAAGGTATAACACATAAAATAATTAAGTCCCAAGAAGATGACGAGTATATAGAAACCATTAAAATTTTTTTGAAAGATGGTAAGATAACAGATTATACTTTGAAGAACAATGTGCTATATAAAATTATAAATGATTCAGAAGTCTTGGTAGTACCGCAAATGACGCAGACCGAGGTTGTTAGGAACGCTCATCAGTTAGGACATTTTGGCATAGCAAAAACTAAGGATGTAGTTAAACGCAATTTTTATTTTCCCAACCTTAAAAAATGTGTTGAAAACGTCATAACTAACTGTGTTAAATGTATCTTAGTATATAAGAAAGCAGGAAAAGCAGAAGGTTTCTTAAATCCGATTCCTAAAGAAAACGTGCCTTTGTCTACTTACCATGTTGATTTTATTGGTCCACTTCCTACCACAAACAAAAATTACAATCACATCTTTAGCGTGATAGATGCTTTCACAAAGTTTGCGTGGTTATATCCCGTAAAGACTGTTTCCGCCCAAGATGCCATAGCGAAGTTAAAAAAAGCAAACGATATTTTGAAATCCTCACCGTATTATCTCTGATCGTGGTGGAGCATTTATTTCCAAGGAATTTCAAGACTATTGTGAGTACGAAAATATTGAACACATCAAAGTTACAACAGGAGTTCTACGAGGAAACGGACAGGTAGAGAGATTACTTGCAAGTTGATCCCAGTTCTCTCCAAATTATCATTAGACGATCCAACCAAGTGGTACAAACATATAGACATATTGCAAAGAACCATCAATTCAACAGTATCGAAAAGTACCAGAAAGACACCATTCGAATTGTTAACAGGAGTCAAGATGAGAAGCAGAGAGGAATCCAGAATTCTAGAAATCTTAGAAGAGTAAAGAATCAACTTCATGATGAATAATCTTAAAGAGATCAGCGAGGAGGCGAAGAAGAATATTTTAAAGATACAAGAAGAATACCGAAGAGGATTTGACAAGAAAAGGAAAAACTCCCATGTCTATAAAGAAGGAGATCTTGTAGCCAGAGCCTGACTAAGGCAGGGGCATACGGGGCAGTTGCCCCGGGCCCCCACATCAGAGGGGGGCCCCCAAATCGAATAGAAAGTTTAGTAATAAGTATTAAGTTCTTCATTACTGAAGTAGTGAAGCAGAGGGGGCCCCCAAAGAAGTTTTTGCCCCGGGCCCCAATTAGACTAAGTCGGGCCCTGCTTGTAGCTATCCAACGTACTCAATTCGGTAGTGGAATGAAGTTAAGGCCAAAATTTCTCGGACCTTACGAAGTGATCCGTGTAAAGCCCAAGGACAGATACGAAGTTAAGAAACTTGGAGAACATGAAGGTCCAAACCTGACCAACACTTCGGCTGGTCTGTTAAAACCGTGCACTAACTAACCTTTCCACACACTTCTTTGTAAATACCATCTCTCCCCCCTGTTTTATTCTTTTTTTCAGATTTGTTCCCGTGCAGCGAGGACTCAACAGGTCTGATAGCTGAGCGCTGTCGGATAAAAAATCCACCAGGTGCTGTACGCTGCGGCAATAGTGAGCGTCTACGCAATTGGACATTCGGCGAGTGGAAGCTGGCATATGCAGACGCAGCGGGCTGCATAATGCATACTGTGGTTATGATTGCTAGAACTACAATGCTGGCCACTGTAAATGCAACACCCTGAAACAACAAGCCCTGAACAACAAGCATTAGCGGAGGTGAGATATGCAAATGATTAGAATTTCAGCGCAGACGCACATCACGCGCGCCTGTGGCGCCACTTCAAAGCGCTATTTAAGGCTTGGAGATTTCGACGATTTCAAGTTCCGCAATTGTGTTTTTCTTGTGGTTTATTTTTTAAAAAAACTATCAATTATGCCTCGTCGAAAACAGCGATCATCTTTTGATCAAGTATCCGAGTTCGACAGAGGAAGGATAGTGTCCTACCGAGATTGTGGATTATCTTTCAGGGAAATCGGTAGTCGTGTTGGACGAAACCAAACAACTGTAATGCGGATATGTGATCGCTGGATGTAGGAGGGTACGACGGACCGGCGTGTTCGATCGCATCCACCTCAGCGCACCACTTCACGTGATGACAGGCAAATTGTGCGCATGTCAGTGACGGATCGCTCAGTCACATCACGAACCACAGCACAGCACATGCAGTCTATAACGCATCATCCAGTGTCTGCGCGTACCATTCGACGCCGTTTACAGCAGAGTGGTCTGTCCTCAAGACGTCCATTCCTTTGTCTACCCTTGACGCAGAACCACAGACGTCTCTGCCGCCAATGGTGCGATGACAGAAGGATGTGGACGACAGAATGGAATGAAATTGTCTTTACTGACGAGTCACGCTTCTGTCTGCAACACCACGATGGTCGCATTTGAGTCTGGAGACACCGTGAAGAGAGGATGCTGAACAGCTGCGTTATGCACCGCCACACTGGTCCTGCACCGGGTATTATGGTATGGGGCGGTATTGGATATCACTCTCGCACACCTCTAGTACGCATTGCCGGTACTTTAAACAGCCAGCGCTACATCTCCGAGGTGTTGGAGCCAGTTGTCCTTCCTTACCTTCAGGGCTTGCCCACAGCCATATTTCAACAGGATAATGCGCGACCACACGTGGCACGCATTGTCCAACGGTTCTTCGTCAATCGCCAGATTGAATTGCTCCCCTGGCCGCCTCGCTCTCCAGATCTTTCGCCGATAGAAAACATGTGATCCATGGTTGCTCCACGATTGACCCAGATTCCATCCCCAGCTGCCACAGCAGATCAACTTTGGCAACGTGTGGAAGCTGCTTGGTCTGCTGTACCCCAAGAACTCATCCAAAGTCTCTTTGAATCAATGCCGAGGCGTGTGGCAGCGGTGATCTCCAACAATGGCGGCTAATCTGGCTACTGATTTTGGCAGGAACCACACTTCACAGAAGTCTATAATTTTAATCATTTGATACTTGGTAAACATGTTATCTACAAAATAAATTTTGTTATGATATCTCTTGTCTTTCTTGGTGTTGCAATTTGGGTGGCCAGCAGTGTATATCAGTGTTATTGTAGTTTCATGTGATGTGCCGACATATCCAACTTTAAATAAATTTTTGTCGGTAATCGAACTTTTAGTTTCTTAAATTACCCCTGGACACCGAAATTTTTTCTACTCCCGGATCTGACACACACACACACACACACATATATATATATAAAGAAACGAATCAATCAGAAGATAAAACTCAGCATCATGTCCCCCCCTCCCTCTCCGAAGCAAAAAAAGCTGTAAGTAATGACTTTTATGAAAATATTCCTATAAGAAAACACACATATAGTTTTTTTCAACGAAAAGGGGAAAGTATAAAAAATGCTGAACCTTAAATCTAAGAAATGAACGCAAACCAAATTTTAAAAGAAAAAGAAATTGTACGCATTTATGTATTGCAATAACATCTATCTTTCAACAGTGCAGGTATTTTCTTTAAATGAAGAATTTTGCAGAAACAATTCTTTTCTAATCTTCTAAATTATACATTCCTTTAATTCAGTCGATGGACCCTTTTCGATAGTAAAAGTTAGTGCATTATAAAGCGGTTTTGTGGGAAAATTCTGATGCGAAATAAGATAAAATATTTGTCACACACACTGACCAGTAAGCGAGAAGTGACGACACGCCTGAAAAAAAAATGCAGTTGGTCCATTAATTTCTATACAATAGTTGTGATTGCAAACAATTAAAACGGCTATTTTTTTAATAAAAATTATATTTAAAAATAATAATAATAATAATAATAATAATAATAATAATAATAATAATAAATATTTAAAAACCCTTTTTTTTTCTATTGCAGATACCATCAACGTTGAGGGCTTGCCACCAAACAACTATCAAGTTCAAAATCATATAAATTGAAATTGAAATTCCCACTAACCACAGAAAACACCGAAGGGAAGGGCCTATGAATTAAAAAAAGGTTATTCTATGACTTGCGTCGTCGATAATATAACCTAGAGCACTCGACAAATGGTCAGTTTTTCCATTTCCGTATTTGTGAAGACCGAGTTCAGCATGGTAAAATAATGAAGACAGAGAAGCTTGTCAATCTTTTTAAAAATATGTCTCCTAATTCAGTGCGTTAGTCTTTGATCGCATTGCTTCCGGAGGGGGGGGGGGTGTAGCGTCAGTGACAGAAATTTAAACCATAGAGCTCAACGTAATAACGACATGATACGTCAAACCAATCACATGTTATGTGAACATCTCGGTGCCATCGGAGGAACGCTACTCTCAGGATGCAATGTGAAGAAGGCCTTATTCTTCTATATATAATGCTACCGTGCAATAGGATAAGATATAAAAAAAAATTATATTTTGCCTCATTTTAGTGAGATGCTCAGTTGAATAATACCCTGTTTCCCCTAAAATAAGACCGGGTCTTATATAAATTTTTGCTCCAAAGGACGCATTAGGGCTTATTTTCAGGGGATGTCTTATTTTTTCATGCACAAAAATGTACACCTATTCATTTACAGCAATCTACATTTATTTATATATTCATGTACAAACATTTACATTTATTCAAGTACAGTCATGTCATCTTCTTCTCAAACATCGTCATGAGTCTCCAAATCCCGAATTCTGGCCTGAATTTCTTGCGACTTTATTTCCTGTAGAATCATTGACCCTAATCTCTCATGTCTAGCAGTAGAGCTCTCCTTAAATGAGCACTTCTTGTCCATGTAGCCTGCTCGTAGTGTATTGGCAGCACTGCTGTCAGTGATTTTATCCCATGAATTCTTCACCCAATTCACGATCTCTTGCAGGATAGATTTCGCAAAGTTTCCACCTTGATTTCTCTCCATTCTATTTTCAATGTAGTCATTGATTTTCATGCGCAAATGGTCTTGAATGGCAATATCAAGAGTTACTGCAATATCAAGAGTCTGCAGATGGGCAGTCATTCCTGATCATTATTTGATCATCATTATTTGATCTATTCTTCTTTCTGCAAGGAAGTTCTTCATGTCTTTAGTGCGGTGAGTGCTGGCTGAATCCCAGACTAGCAGACCTCTTTGGCCACCTCGCAAAACAAGTGGCAGCATTAAATCGACTAACTTTCTTATAATTGCTTGTGTGGATGAGGCTTTTTAGGTTTCAAGAACATAAATGCCTAAAACACGTCCTATCTTATCTTTCTTGCCTTTAGTGATGATTAGTGGCGGGGCTTTCTTTCCATCCAGACGAGTAGCCAAAATACAGGTAACATGTGCCCTTTCGTAACCAGTGCCGGGAATGTAGATTGAGAAGACACCTCTGGGATCAATTGTCGTTTGAGATCCTTTACTCAAAAACAAAGCAGTTTCACCCATAGCGATCATATTGGAGATATGGTATTTAGAAAAGACGATGCCATCAACAAAAGAATTGAATGCAAGTGCACGTTTTATAACTTCAGTATCTTCCAGCTTGAATAGTGTTGTCGATCTTAGTGACAGTTCATATCGCTGAAGGAAACCATCCATCCAATGTTGTGATGCTTTGAATTCGTCATGGGATATGTCTAACTGTGGTACTATTGCAAGGGCAAATTCTTAAATAACAGCCCTACGAGCAATCAAAGCCATTACTCTTCTGTCAGCAATCCATTCACAGAGGATGTCTTCCAACTCAGGAAATAATAGTTGCCGACCCGATCCACACTTTCTCTTCTTAGCATTTCCCGCGTCCACCTGTTGACTGAGGTTATAGTACTCTGATCACCATTTACGGACCATTTGGAGATCCAACCTCTTTTCTTTGATTTAAGATTCTTATTCTGGGTGTCGTCTATGATTCCTTTCTTGTACTCGACGGAATAGCTCTTTCTTTATACATTCACCTTGTTTGGGGATAAAAATATCATTCCTTTTAAATCTATTATTAAATCAAGTGTTAATTGAAGCCTTTCAAAACAGGAGTGGCAACAAAAACTGTTAAGAATGATGTACTACACAAAAGTGACGAAAAATTATAGGGACAACATTCAGAAAATGTTTCTTTATTTCACTCGAGTGCATTAAGTACGTCCATTACAACACGCGACGTATTGAATTATGAAGATTCTAATAAGTCACATCCACGTCCGTTCGTTATCAAACGGGTACGTGCAAGGCCCGATTTAGAAAATTCTTAAATATAGGCACAACTCGGGATGGGGACCCCCTAACACTGATGTGGGAGTAACATTTTCAAAATTGACACAAAAAACAAAAAAAGAATCATTGTAAAAGTACCATTTTACCTAGAATTGGCTATTTGAAGAATAGAAGCCTAGAACATTATCAAAAAGCAATACAACATATCAACTTCATCATTAAAACACCAATACAAGGGGGAAGTTCCTGACAAGGTGCTGAAAGAAAGTTTTCGGCTCAACGGGTAACAGTTGGCTGTGGTATCAAATCGGGACCGGTCCGCCAAAGAGGACGATAATTTTTTATTGCGGTAACCTCCCCAATTTCGGCAACCCGACTCTCCCTTTTCGAGGCGTGCGGGGGGGGGGGGTGTTTGTTTATGAACGGAACTATTTCATTGTAATGTTGTCTCTCCCACTTCTTAATAAATAACTCTATTGGCGCCAAGTACACTATGTATGCACTGTTTGTGCATTTCAAAGAATATTTTTCTGTTTTATATCTTCTATTTTTCAGGGGAAAAAAAAGCTTTCAAGTGAGTGTGGTTGATGATTCTTGCTAATTAAATTAAAGTTCAATGTAATTAAAAATAGATTTTAAAAAATGGGAATTTCCTGATAGTTATATGTTAAAAAATGATGATCCCAATTTTCTAATATTTTTCATTATATATATATATCTATATTTTTAATCAAGAAAAAGTATTTTTGGGATTGGTTTCTAAATTTAAGTAAGGATTTAAATTACATTTCAATTTTCAAAAAAATTGGTATTTCTACATTTTTGCGTTTCTATAAAACTTTGAAAGCAGATTTATATATTGTGATTTCCACATATTTTCCCCAAAATTTAATTAAATTGTTTTATATATATATGCATATTTACATACACACACACACACACACACACACACACACACACACACACACACACACACACACACACACAAACAAACACACACACAAACAAACGCACACACATACACACACACATACACACACACATATATATATATGTGTGTGTGTGTGTGTATGTATGTAAATATGCATATACAGTCGAACCTCCATATATCGAAGTAGCAAATTGCGCGAAAAAAATTCGATATATAGAAATTTCGATATATAGAATTGAGCTTAGTCTTATCATAATTCTCCTAAAAAAATTAAAGCTAATTTTCGTATACGAAACTCCATTTCTAATTTATATGCGAATCCCATTAAATGAAAGTTAATAACTAAAAAATGAATTAATATAAAAGATTTATTGATTACTACATATCTTTAAAAAAAGCAATAATGCAGACAGTGGTTACAAAGATCACAGTTACATTCTTTAAAAAAAAACTACGAATATCTTGCTGAACAGTTAATTTTGCGGAAAGTTCAAAGAAATGTTCGTATTTATTCAGTCCACTAAAAACTTTATCAGGGACATTTTCCGCGAATTGAAGTCCACGATGTATTGTTTCAAATGCCAAAAATTGGGAAATTTTATTCTAAAGTGGAATAAAATCTCCCAATTTGTCTTGAAAAAAATTTCGATATATAGAGATTTTTTCGATATATAGAAACAATTTTTCTATGTAATGAACATGAAGATTTGCTAAGAGTTCGATATATAGAAAATTTCGATATAGGGAAGTTCGATATATGGAGGTTCGACTGTATATATATATATAACAATTTAATTAAAATGCGATAAATGCAAATAATTAAATGCAAATTCGGGACTTCGTAGTCGACAGCAGCGCCAGTATTTTGGGCTATAAAAATCGGTGCGGAATCTGTAGCGTCATCGCTTTACAGAAGAAAAGGTCATCGGTCGCTTTTTTCCACTTGCATAGCCACCTCGCTCCCCGGACCTAACGCATTATTGAAAATCTAAGGTGTATTTTGGTGGGGTCTCGAATTTGGCGGCTCTAAAGGGCAACATATCCCGGATTGTGAAGAACATTCCTCGGACATGTTACACTTGGCCGTTGAGAACGTAGTGTCCAGGACGCAATGTGTCATCCACCAAGATTGTGGTCATATTGAAGGAGGGAGAAGAGAATTTGATGCATAAAGCGGTGTTGCAGCGAAATTTCTTTGTTATTCATTTGTATGCTTATTACAACTTTTTCGGTATTCATCCCTCATCTCTATAGCTCGAAATACTGGCGCTGCTCTCAACTACATATTCATGAATTTGTATTTTGATGTTTTATTTGCGCTTTGTGCAAATTCTCGGGAGCGCCGACAAAAACAGCGCCATATCTTCCCCTATCGGCAACTTTTGGAACTATTTTTTACACGGAAACTCTTTCCCATGCCGTCCTTGGTCCCCTATCAATATTGGTGGAATTCCTGTTGATAGATCACGCTACAAGTGGCTCTGAGTAGTGTCAGTTTAATAAAAATCACCCTGTGTGTGTATATATATATATATATATATATATATATATATATATATATATATATATATATATATATATACACTGCTAGCCACTGTAAATGCAACACCCTGAAGGAAACATGCAAATAATATGAAATTTACAACATGCATTAGTGGAGGTGAGATATGCAAATGATTAGAATTTCAGCGCAAACGCACATCACGCGCGCCTGTGGCGCCACTTCAAAGCGCTATTTAAGGCTTGGAGATTTCGACGATTTCAAGTTCGGCAATTGTGTTTTTCTTGTGGTTTATTTTTTAAAAAAACTATCAATTATGCCTCGTCGAAAACAGCGATCATCTTTTGATCAAGTATCCGAGTTCGACAGAGGAAGGATAGTGTCCTACCGAGATTGTGGATTATCTTTCAGGGAAATCGGTAGTCGTGTTGGACGAAACCAAACAACTGTAATGCGGATATGTGATCGCTGGATGTAGGAGGGTACGACGGACCGGCGTGTTCGATCGCATCCACCTCAGCGCACCACTTCACGTGATGACAGGCAAATTGTGCGCATGTCAGTGACGGATCGCTCAGTCACATCACGAACCACAGCACAGCACATGCAGTCTATAACGCATCATCCAGTGTCTGCGCGTACCATTCGACGCCGTTTACAGCAGAGTGGTCTGTCCTCAAGACGTCCATTCCTTTGTCTACCCTTGACGCAGAACCACAGACGTCTCTGCCGCCAATGGTGCGATGACAGAAGGATGTGGACGACAGAATGGAATGAAATTGTCTTTACTGACGAGTCACGCTTCTGTCTGCAACACCACGATGGTCGCATTTGAGTCTGGAGACACCGTGAAGAGAGGATGCTGAACAGCTGCGTTATGCACCGCCACACTGGTCCGGCACCGGGTATTATGGTATGGGGCGGTATTGGATATCACTCTCGCACACCTCTAGTACGCATTGCCGGTACTTTAAACAGCCAGCGCTACATCTCCGAGGTGTTGGAGCCAGTTGTCCTTCCTTACCTTCAGGGCTTGCCCACAGCCATATTTCAACAGGATAATGCGCGACCACACGTGGCACGCATTGTCCAACGGTTCTTCGTCAATCGCCACATTGAATTGCTTCCCTGGCCGCCTCGCTCTCCGGATCTTTCGCCGATAGAAAACATGTGGTCCATGGTTGCTCTACGATTGACCCAGATTCCATCCCCAGCTGCCACAGCAGATCAACTTTGGCAACGTGTGGAAGCTGCTTGGTCTGCTGTACCCCAAGAACTCATCCAAAGTCTCTTTGAATCAATGCCGAGGCGTGTAGCAGCGGTGATCTCCAACAATGGCGGCTACTCTGGCTACTGATTTTGGCAGGAACCACACTTCACAGAAGTCTATAAATTTAATCAGTTGATACTTGGTCAACATGTTATCTACAAAATAAATTTTGTTGTGATATCTCTTGTCTTTCTTGGTGTTGCAATTTGGGTGTCCAGCAGTGTATATATATACTATCTACCAATGCGTATTTGGACACCCATGCAAATGACGATATCTGCGGCCCTGATGTACGTCACGTCCTCCGACGTTAAATATCGTGTAGGAAACAACATTGGCATTAGTCGCCTGCAAGATGCCACGAAGTGCAGAGTTATCCGATTTCGAGAAAGGTGTAATCGTCGGGTATCACAGAAATGGCCGATCCTTAAGGGACATATCTAGCGAACCGAATTATCCAAAATGTTAATCAGAAGTGGAAGGTGAGCGGCGATTGTCAGAATGTGCCCCGAATCGGCAGACCCACGAAACTGGGAGACAGAAACCGACGGGTGCTGTCCAAAGTAATTCGGAAGACCCGCACCCAACATATGGCCCACATACTCCAGGAATTTCAACAGGCATCCGGAAAGGTTGTTCGATGAATACCATCCGTAAGGAAACCCATGCATTTGGTTTTCATGGTCATGTTGCCACCATAAGACTTTGATCACAAAGTCCAACCACGCTGTTCGGTTAATGTGGTGCAAAGCACGTCGAAAGGGGAGCGTAGATCAGTAGAAACGGGTTCTCTGGAGCGACGAATCAAGGTTCACCCCCTACCCTTCGGATGGCAGGGTCTGGGCCTGGAGAACGCCGCCTGCCAGAATGCATTGTGCCCACAGTAAACTTCGGCGGTGGTAGAATTATGGTCTGGGAGTGTTTCTCCTTGTATGCACTTCAACAATTGGTCCCAATTCATGGTAAGCTCGACGCCGACGCCTCCTGCACTATTTTGTATGACAGTGTGCTCCCTACGTTGTAGCAGTTTTACGGGTTGGACTCATGTTACTTCCAGGACAACGCCAGCTGTCATGTTGCAATCCACCATGGATTGGTATGGTGACAATGAAAGTTATCGAATGGACTGCCTGCCCAGAGCCCAGACCTCAACTCTATCGAGAACCTCTGAGACGAGTTGAATCACCGAATTAAGGGTTGAAACAACCGTCCAAAAATCGGTGAATGAACTTACATGTCTTCTCCAAGCCGAGTGGAAGAAAATACCACTAGCCGTCACACAAGGACTTGTGGAAAGCATGCCCCGGAGGGTAGAGGCTGTAATTGCCTCTCGTGAAGGCTCTACCAACTATTGAATATGAATAAATTTTCTTCTTCTTTTCTATCACGGGTGTCCAAATACTTATTGGTAGATAGTATATATATATATATATATATATATATATATATATATATATATATATATATATATATATATATATAAGCCTAAAAGTGTCAGATACATTTCATAATATTTTATTAGTATTACATAATATTACATAATATAACCAATGTAACAATTAATGTTTCAATAATTAATGTAATAATTAATCAACTTTTTAACACGTTCAACGTTCATGTTGAAAAAAGATGGATAAAACAATTTGATTGCACTTTATATCTGACCCACTGCCCACGAAAACTATGGGACATTCACAAACCTTCCCTCGCGTGGGACACAACTGAGTGGGCTAGCGTGAAAATGGGTCGAATATGCAGAGGCTCGGTCAAAACTTTGTTTCACAGTTTTCCCCACGCGTGAGCTGGGTATGTGCTGAAAGTGGGCGGGGCTCAATTTGCAGCAGGCCTAAGGGCCTGTTCACATGGAGTCACATGGAGCGTTATAGGAAAGATGACGTTGAGACGAAAATAAACCAATTTAAAATTTCGTTGCTAATCGTTTTGAGGTTTGTTATTAGTTAAATATATTTCAATATTATAACACTCCGCTACCAGACTCCTATGTGAACAGGCCCTTACTGGGGCTTATTTTTGGGGGGGGGTTGGGCTTATATTACGAGTATCCTGAAAAATAATGCTACGACCTATTTTCCGATTAAGTCTTATTTTCGGAGAAACACAATATTAGTACATTTTTGCTTCCGCACTGGTCGTCCTTTATGAGTTTTGCTAATTATATAGAATTTATAAATTTAGAAAAGCAGTTTTTGACTTTTAAACTACTTATTTCAAATAGAATTGGATCTGACTATTTTGGTTTTCAAGGAAATAAAAAAAATGATTTTCGCAATTTTAAATTAAAAAAATATTTTTATTGCGTTGCTGAAAATTTGGAGAATTACGTTGCAAGCCGACTCTGTTTACAGCGGCTCCCTTGTTTTGTATGTTCTTTTGTTTGGCTAATGCAAAGGCACTTTGTCTGAGACATTCGTAAAGAACCATGGAAATTGTTGACTACGTTTTATCTGGGAGCACCATACAGGTGAGTTAACATTACTTCCTTGGTTTCACCTCGATTTTTATCGAGAACACCAAGGAAATTTTAAAAGAGTAACAATTATCCTTTATTCATGTTATCGAGTATTTCTGAAAACTCATTGTTATGGCAGAATTATTCATTAATGGGCCACATACAGTGGTAGATCAAGTACTTAGACAGCCCCAACCGCCAGTGATGGATCAAGCACTTGGAATGGCCCCAAGTACAACCTAGATTTGAGACACTTTGTTCTAAATACTAAACAATGCTATCAAGTAAAATAATTATTTAATTTTTAAAAATTTCGCAGAATGTATCTCTTTTTAATCTGGTATATTTCGAAGGCCCTAAGCGCTTGCTTCTTGCGCATGTACGATGATCCGTCACTGCGCTATCCATATATTTAAATGAGCTACATATGGATTGGGACGAAATTGTATCCAACATTTGGTCACTAGTGAGTAGTTAATGAACCCATTTCGGTAGGAGAAGTCAGCGGATTGTAAGGAGACTGTGTGGGAAAGTTTCTGACGCGGGATCGGTTAATCTGATTATTTCCCACAAACTTTGGCTAGTAAATCATAAGGTCATCACTCCTGAAAAAAAATGCGCTCGTCGAAGATTTAAGAGGCATGTAAAATTAAGAACACTCGCATCACTTATCCGATTCTCCTCCCGACGATTCATATTGCTGAAATGTGACATTTTGATATCCTAAAAGGGGGCGTGGCCACAGATTTACTTTTCTGGAGAATTCATCACCACCTCTCCATGTGTTCAAACTTCCGGCATCTCGTTCATTTAACAGGCGGCTAGAATCTGCCCTTCGAAAATACGCACTCGGACTCTGATTGGTCGATGGGCGGAGCCGCTCAAATGACGGCTGTGACGTAGTTTTCGTCCCTTTAACTATAGCTCTTAAGCCCGCGCTCGTACGATCGTGCGGGTTAGACATAAACACAACAACTTCATTAGCTTCCTGGATAGCCGAATAGAATAAATGCCGCGATCATGCGGGTTTACAGAAAATATGTATTTATCAATTTTCTCCACCAGGTTTTGAGTTACAAGTGGAAATTTTAATGTTTACACGTGCAAGCGACAGTTCAACAATTCATCTGTCTTAATAAGGTAATTATCCTTTTATTTTTTTATTGCTTACATCAAATTATTATTTTAATGTTTAAAGAAGTGGGATATATAAACAAAATTAAATTAATCACTAATTATTTTGCTCTTAGAACATATTATTTCGTTACGATCATGCTACTTCGGCTTTACGCTCGTCAAGTTGAAAACCGTAAAGGATAAGTTTTTTTCTAAGTACGTTTTGTTTCTGCTGGTATAATGTTGAGTATAGCCAAAATTATTACGAAAAATTGTGAATAGGAAATCTATGTCATTTATATTTGCATAGGAGTCGTTACAACAGATATTGAAATTTGCTTTTAAACATTTTTACTATTATTTTGATATTTAAATAATAAAAATTTCAAAATATATTTTATTTGATTTCATTGAGCATTATTATAAATATTAAATAAATATAATATTAATATATTAATTATAAATATTAATAACATTATATAAATATAAATTATTAAAAATTTTATACTAATATAACTTTTTTAGATGTCAACGATGTTGAGTGGGAAAAGGCATAAGTTTTTGACTAAAGAAAAAATTCTTCAAATGTTAGCAGCCTCTGATTCTGAGCTTAGTGATCGCTCAGATGATAATGATGATGTTACTGACAAGACATACGTACCAAGAGTATTGGAAGGAGAATCAAGTTCTGATGAAGAGGATGATGTGGCAACTGATTTACTTAAAAATGAATCTGCAACAAATTTCGAGAGAGAGACCATCTACTACCATTTCCCATGCTGTGATGAAATTTCAAGGAATTTTAATTTTTTAACTTTTAAATTTTTAATTTTATTCCCTCAATTTCTTACCAAAATTACTTCTTTAATATTTAAATTCTTAATTTTTTACCTTTTCCTGCTTTAAATTTTTAACTAATGAGCACACGTACATTGGTATTAATGACTTGCTTACAGCAGATAGTCTTCAAGACCTAGGCACTCCACTTGCAAAGACAGAATTTGATTTGAATTTGGATTTAAATTTGTGTAATTTCTGACTGGTTATTCATACATCACTTCTAAGATGAACTGTATGATGAATATATTATATTTACTAATTTAAATTTGAATGGATAATAGAGATAAATGCAAGTTTATAAGTTTTTTTCTTTTTGACAAATTACTGTATGATTGCACTGTGTTTAAATAAACGATTAAAAAAAATGAGAATTTCAACATTTTGTTACCATTATAGTAACTTTGACTGTAGTTATAATACGTACATTATTCTGCTGTTACGGGTATATGGTGGTTCTGCGTGTTTTTTAAACTTCTGTATTGAAGTAATTTCATGACTTCGAATGTTAACAGCATAATTTCTGGCTCACGTGTATATCTTGAATGTTTGTGAAATATTAACAATAAGCTTCTTAATTTATTTTTAGCAATTTTTCCTCCCCTTATTTTAGTACTAATCTTGTACTGCAAAGATAAACTTTTAGCAACCTCCTTTGTTTCTTCAAATTGTTTTTTTCTTTAATTTTGTGTAAAACTTGAAGTTAGAAAGTACTTATAGATATTAATTAAAACTGTGAAATGTTAAAATTAAAGCATATTAAGAGCTAGAATTAGAAGTATTTAATAAATGAAACAATTTTTTGTTGTCACAGTTGATATAATAGAAACAAACAATAAAATTAAAATTTCAAGATTTATTAAATACATGGATTTATTAAATACATTTTTCATATTCATGTACATGGCCCCAGCCATTGGAAATAAAAAAATATTAAATAAAAAAAAACATTGCAGTAATTACTCATTGTATAAACACCTTACATTTTATGATCTATACTCAGAAACAAAAATCATATTTACATTATACTCATTACATTATTAAACACTACATTATCACTTACTATCTAATAGTATACCTATATTTACATATACATACATTTACAAATTTCTCTCCTTTTTCTTCCCCTGCAAAATATGTTGGGAAAATAAAACTTATAACTGGGACTGAATAGAAATGGTAAAAAAATTGTGAAATAAAGGAATAATAAATTTATTGTTATAAGTAAATATATTTTACAAGTCATAATGACTTTTAGGCAAAGTTATGTATATATTTATGATTGGTTATTTATTAATGATGGTTATTTATTGAGGGCAATAATCATGATCATTTTGAGTATTTATACTTATAAAAGGTTTATTTAATAAAGAATTTGTGGAATTCAGTTGTTCCTCTCTAGATGGCTTGTTTAATCTTTGTTTTTTGCTTTTTCGTTGAAAAAAACCTTTTCTGTGGCACTATTTTCTTGTTGGCAGGTTCTTGAGAGTCTTTAGGAAGTAAGTTTTGTGGTATATTGATATTAAGTAAATTTTCCACCGTATTTAGAGAATTCATAACTTGTTGAGCAACTAAATGGTCTATTGATGTTTTTGAGTTAATTTTTGCATGTATCATATTGATTTTATTTAAAATGGTTTCTTTATTTATTTCAGAATTATGTTTCTGATCAATAATTGTGCTTTTTGTTATTTGTGGGAAGGGTGTTACATGAAGAGGACCAGAGTATGATGTTTGTTCATTATATTTTTTGTTAACAGCATGAATATGTTTGCACATGTTATTTAAAATTAAAAAATGACACGTGCATTCATATGCTGACATACAACTTAGGCATTCACGACAGATGATGTTACAAGTTTCGGTGCAAGTGTGTATTTTTGTGACTGTGTATGTTTTGCTTGGGAATGTTTCGGATTTAATAATCCATCTGTCGTTGGCTATTTGGAGGCAATCTGAAATTATTCTTTGGCCCTCTTTGTGATGGTGATATGAAGTAGTGTGTTTTTTGGTAATTTTTCCTTTATGAAATTTTACAAGTCTTTCAAAGTGTTTATCATTTATATATGTTTTTAAGCTTTCACAGCATTTATCAACACGCTTACATTTTTTCCCATCTAAATAAATATGTTTTATTTCCCTATGAAAATGTTCTAAATGCATGTTTGTGTTTAATTTTGCCCCCTTCCTATAACAGTACGCCCACATTTTTGTTCTATTGCTGTAGTATTTTGTAAAATATGTGTGAAAATCTTTAGTGTCAGGGTCATTTTCAAGTACTTTTAAAAATTTAGAAAGTGTATTTACAAATGTGTCTTCATCTAATTCGTAAGTGATTGATTTTAGAATTGTATAGATATGTTTTCTTTTATCCATTGGTAATGTATTTAAATGGCCTTGCCATGCCCTATCAACATGCCATGCACAGAGGAGATGAACCTCAACAGGTCCAAAAGCTTTCTCCCATGCCTGATAAAATAACTGGGCATCATCACTCATGAAAACTTTTGTTTTTATAACTACTGGCACGGCATCTCTAATTTTTTGGAAAAAGTAAGTCATGGTCTTGATGCTTACTGCTGACGTTAGACAAAATGCCACAGGAAAGCCCTCTTCGTATTCATCGATGACCATGACTGTTACAAGTTCAAACCCATAACCAGTCATGCCATGCGTAGAATCTAGGCATATTCTGTCCCCACCAAATTTTTTTACCATTTCTATTTGAATTGGCATCATAAAAGCAAGGAAAAAATCCTTATGCTCGATGCTCGGGTGATCTGTATTTTGTTCTTTATAATCAAATACTATAGTTCCACTATCTTTCATATTTTTTACCCATAACTGTACGCTAAGTTCATCAAATAAAGTGGTACTGTTTATTGAATTTGGATTGATATTTTTTTTTATGTTGTTCAAGTCCTTCCTTGTGAAGATATGGTTCCTTTCATCACCGTCAAAATCAATGGAACCTCTGATGTCTCTGATAATTCTGTTATCTTGAACAATTTGCCTGGAAAAAAAATCATAGATAAGTTCTAAAATACTAATGATACATTATATCTCTGTAAGTTAAAGAAAGTTTCATTAAAAAATTTTTGTAGTACAACAATTGTAATTTTCAGACTCCATTAAGTCCCAATGAGAAAGAGAAGGAGAGAGGGTTAAATTCCCCTGGTCATGTTCATTAAGGGTCAGGCATATGACATATCAGCCTGATAAGTTTCTCTACCTTAGTATTAGCAGGCAACTCCCCTGACTTATACTATATGAATTTGGAATACATACATGTGTATGTGTAAATGCATATATACATTTGTATACAGTTCCGTAACTAGGCAGGGGCACCCACCCAGGGCCCACTTGGAAGGGGGACAAGTTACGGCACTGTTTGTATATATATATATATACATGTACATTTCAATTTCATGTAGTATAGTATAAATTCTGAAAATTTTGTAGTTCCATGCAATTTTTTTTCATAAAAATGTGTTTTCTTACCAGCTACAATGTCCTTTATTTCTTGAGATAAAGGAAGATGGCTCAACCGAAAGTCGTGTTTGTAGTGCTTATTAAAATATTCTATGGTAATAAGCTCTTTGTTTTCCTTTAAAATTACTTGTGCTGTACAATGATGACCAACTCTCTTTGAACCCTGGGCTTTCAGTTGTCTTTTTCCTTTTGAGTTAGAAGAAAACTGTCCGCTTCTACTGCATATATATTCTTGTCTGCCATTATCTCTTTCTCCTCGTGCCAAAACAAAATTACAAGAATTATTCTGCTCTTCTTCAGACAGCCAATTTTGAAAATCTGAAAAATATTCCATGTATGTTAAACTCTCTCATATTTGTAGTCAAAAACAATAAAAATCTATTTATTCATTCATATATTGTTATAAAATTACATTTAAACTAAAGTAATAGTAAGTAAAGTAATAATTTAAATGGTTGTGAGATTGAACTTGATGGCATTCTATCTAAATGTAGATTATATTGTCATAGCTTCGTGGTTTGATTATAATCTGCAGTAAGTAGAGAATGCATGCCAGAAATAATGAGTTATGTTATATTGTGTTAGATTTTTTAAAATTGAATAAACTGATTCATTTATGTCTATTTTCAAATTCATCCACACATATGATATACAGAAGTGAATTAATTTAAATGAAATTAATTCAATAACATGATTCAGACTACATGTGCAAATTAAGGTTTTTTTTCCAAGATTTCAATGAGTATGAATGAACTTCTGTTCAGAAGTAAAAATTTACTGGCTTTTGCATACAGATCTACAGTAATTTGCAATGATTTCCATTTTTTTTCACTAATGACTAGAGATAGAAGTAAACTTATAAAATAGATATTGAAAAATGTGAAAAAAAAATTAGTTAAGCCATTCTCAAGATCTTCTGTGCATTAATATCAAGCAAAAATTGAGTGGTCTTGTATAACACTGTTTAGTTGTATAACAAAGGGCTAGTTATAGCCATTATTTCATCAACTGTTTCAATGCAAGTTTTTGAAGACATTCAGAAATTATATAAATAAAAAACTATGTGATTAAACAATTATGTTCATTTGTAAGCTCAAATAATGTTATAACATTTTTGCGGGGCATAATGGCTAGATTTTTCATTCCAAAAAGTTAGATTTCACTGCATAATTTACATTACATAGAGCATATTTTTTTTAAATTAAACTCTATGCATTCTTAAAGCAATTGTAAACAGTATATGAATGACCATAACATTTTAACTTATAAAAAAATGATTTGGTAAAATTAGAAAAACTGTCAATAGTTATTTTAACTGTTTTTCTTATGTGGCATAAAAGAATTTAATAAAATATCAATTTTAAAAAGCTGTAAAATGCAATCAACAATTACCCAATCCATTTACAATTAAAGTTTTAAATCATTTTTCTAACATAAAAACACTTCCAAGGAACTGGTAGATAATTTGTCTGTCCATTTCCTTGATTTCAGGATTGGTCAAAACTGCAAAATCTACATACACATGTACGATGACAATTTTCTTTTCTTCACAGGGTTCTAAATTAATTCCAAGTCTGTTTAATCCTTGTGTAAGAAAGGCTGTGACATTTCAAAAACAAAATACCAGTCAAAAATAAAATTTCATTCCCCTTAAGTGAAAGATCACTGTTATTTGCACCTAAAATAAATTCTTGGATTTTAATGCAAGATCTGAAGACTGATATGTTCTCAGATTATACATCTTAAACTGATGCTTCACCTGAGACATTAATTGAAATCAACTAATTTTTTATTCATTTGATTTCAATTAATGGTAACCGTAATTAATGTCTTCGATTTTAATGCAAGATCTGAAGACTGATATGTTCTCAGATTATACATCTTAAACTGGTGCTTCACCTGACATTAATTGAAATCAAATTATTTTTTATTCATCACATTTTTTTATCGTTATGGGAATACAGTTGTTCATCTTAATGTATCAACTCATAAATATGAAAGTTCCTACATAAAATTATGTCAAAATTAATCATTCTTACCTTTCTTAGAAGTAAAAGTCTTTTCTTCGCTTTGATCTTGATCTTGATAATTATGAACCTCTCTTAAATGGATTCGAAATACATTTAAGTTCAGAAATGTATGATTACAGCCTTCCTCCTGACAGGATATATTTGTTTTATAATTATATTCACCGTGCTTGCTTATACGATGTTTGCTCTCGCTATTCTTTGAGTTGAACACCTTGTCACAATACGCACATGGGAAGAGTGTTTTACTTTCCCCACCCTCTTGAATCTTGTGCTTTATGTGCACTCTTTTAATATGTGCTTGTAGATAACGCTTTTGATAAAAACTTTGTCCACACTCTCCGCAATTAAACATATCCATCGCTGCAGCACGTGTTTGATCGGAATCTGCAATTCGTACAGTCGCGGGGATTTCGTTTACGATCTCCAAATTACGTCACAGCTGTCACGTGAGCGGCTCCGCCCATCGACCAATCAGAGTCCGAGTGCGTATTTTCGAAGGGCAGATTTTAGCCGCCTGTTTCATTTACGGTAGCAACCATCGCTAGGAGCAAGCTACTTATGAGTTGTGTCCTATTATTCAGTTGAATTTGGGCTTGTGTTATGGCTATGTCTCCACCTACCATGTTTACAATTGAAAGAGCGAAAGGTAAACTTTGTTTTCTATTAGTTTCGCTGTTGATTTATGTGTATATTGGTAAGAATAGTTATTTCGTCTGTTTGCTCGCGTATCTGTCACTCAGAAATCATAGTACGGCAAACGCATTGGATATAATAAAGTAAAACATAGGTGTTGCGATCGTTTGATTCTAGATATTAAATAGACGTGTTTATAACAAATCAACATCTCGCATCATCAAAATTTGTCGTTATATAATGAATACATTGTGAAAGCACTAGAAGCATGTCTTTAAATTTGTGCAATGAAATTTTCTAAGCGAAATTAAAATTATAGAGTAGCTTGTGAGTGGAATTTTTATTTTCCTATTTCTCGTTTATAGATTTTTGAGTTACTTAATGGTAAACTTAAAAATTATCGTTATTTATCATGCGATAGGCAGAGTACCTCTGTTCAAGTGCAGTACTGTTTTACTGGGTAACTCAATATTTGAGTCAATTTCTTGTTATATAACCTATTAATAGCTTTCTATAGATTTTTGTGCTATCACTATGTGCATTGCATACTTTTATATTACCTAAATTAGCATATATTTTTTCCCTCTCAGTCTTTATAATTTAATGATCTCTTTTTATTTGGTAAAAGTTTATTTCACTTTCTAATACTGTGGTAATAAAAGTATGATTTTTTTACTCCTTTGCACACAAATATAATTATTCCTAAGTCAAAAAAAAAAAAAAAAAAGTTGAAATAACAGTATGAAAGGATCAGACCTGACAAATGTCAATAAGCAGAAGCCATTAATTATTCTGGTTTGCCAATAATAGAAGTTATTACCTTAAAATCACATTCTATTATATATTTTGTTGGGTTAATAGTGTTTTTGTTTTATTTATTTATTTATAGTTTGTTTATGAAGAAAGTTAATGATCAAAGTTTTTACATTGTAACAATTATTCCTCACATAAATTTTTAAATTTTAGCTTCATTTCAATATCAAATTTCTTGGTTATGAAGTTTTTTAATAAAATTTGTTTGCTTTATCTTTATTAAAATTGAAAATCAAAAAGTCTTTTTTTTCTAATGTTTGAATATAGTTAGATTTGTAATATTTGCACATGACTTAAATGAGGTGCATAATGTTAAACAAAAGCACATTTTTGTTTTCAAAGATGATTAGGTTTTGTCTTCAGGGACATTTTATAAAATTTGAATCATAGAATAAATTCTAATTAGTATACAAAAATGTCTCATTTATAATCTAATAATGTTAAAGTTATTTTTCTCCTTGGGTAGCAGCTGAACACTTGAAAAAAATGTATATATTATTAGATGCATAAAAAATTATGAGTACTATAACAAGAAATAAAGGAAACATAACTATTTTTAAATTAATCTTTAATTTATGAATATGCTGAGTTAAAATTTGTTTCAGTTAGGAAATATTTGTTAACATTTCGTATTTTGTAAATCTGTCTTTCTACTGGTTTTGGAGCTTTATTTTTGCTTTGAAGTGTTTGAAAAAAATATTAAATATTGTTTGTATGTAAATTTATTTCATAGTGTTCCTATCAGAAATTTGAGTTTACCCATGTATCACTTTGTTCTTGTTTAAACATCTCTTAAGTTTTCTAATATATAATAGTTATAAAGTCATCAATCCTGATTTATTTTTCATATAAACTCAGTCACAAATAGAAGCTATTTAGGATTTTGTTCTTCCACTAAAATATATATTGTTCTCTATTTAATATTTCAATTTCTGCATAAATAAATTCTAAAATAATAAAGTAATGTTGATTTCTTAATTTGTTTTTATCTTTTAATTGAAGAGAAGCATGTATATAAACTTAATGCTACATATTTCTTTTTTTCCTTTCTAGAATATGCAATATAGTGTACATAGAACTTAACAGCAGATATTTATCTTTGAAAGATATTCTTTGAAACATTGAGCATTTTTTAAAAAAGTTTTTGAATTTATTAGTTTGACCATAAAATTAAATTTCTTAAGTAATATTTCTTATCTAATTTTGATAAAATATAAATGTGCATTTTAAATTTTTTTCTGTATGATATATCTTTTAAATTTTATAAATTTTCAGCTGCATTGAAAGATATCATAGCTGCATTTTCTTTGCCTGACAATGTTGTGAGATTAAATGAAGCTAAAAGTAATGCAGGAAATGACATGCTTATGTACATGCAGCTGGTATTTCCACTAGCAACACAGATTCAGATAGATGTTATACAAAATTATGGCTTCACTGCTGACAGAGAAGGTAAATTTGCTTAGTTTTTAATGTTATTGAGATAAATAGAAGTTTAGACTGTATATTAATATTTTGTTTATTATTTTAAGTATATGCTTTATTATTTTGCTATGTTTTTCTCTTGATTGTTGTTTACATATTTTTTATATAGTTTTTTGTTGTAAAGTATGAAAATAGCAATGTCAGAATCAGTCCTCTAGGCTAGGAACCTTAAAGTTAGTTTTAAAAAGGAGAAGATTCTATTTTCATTTTTCTTCCCCCCCCCCCCCCAAAAAAAAAAAAAAAAAAAGAAAGGGAACTTTCTCAAAAAATTCTAGTCTAGTAGCAACTCTGGATACAAACACAAAATGTATTCATTGCTCTTTCTCTTCCTTTTCTGAAAGATTGTTTCTGTTCTAAGTTCTGAGTAGGATCATCAAAAATGCCATTTTAAAAATTGTTGATGTTATAAAATATTCATCTTAATTTCTTCAAATTCAAAATTTTGAAGCATTTTAACTATATTAGCTTTTTAATGATTTTTTTTTTTTGGGGGGGGGGGGCACTCAAAGAGAGGATTACTTTCTTTAGCTGAAGAATCTACCATTTTATTTTAATTTATTGGAGAGCTACTTGTATGATGCCTTTTGGTCATTTCTTTTGTACACGGGGCATTCTACTCAACTGCCACATGATGACTAAACATAGTTTCCGGTAATGGCAAGGTTTCAGAGTGATTCAAATTTTTTTCCCTGTTTCAAGGTCAGAAGTGGTGTAGTGAGGGTGGGCAAGGGGTCTATCATGCACCAGGCGCCACTCACAGAGGGACGCCAAATGGTCCTTTTCACTAATTCTATATATTATATTACTATATGTTTTTCAGAAGGTTGGGGGGGGGGGGGGGCCAAAAAGGTATCTGCCCTGGGCACCTGTTACACTTGCTACGTCACTGAAGGTCAAAAAGCAAATTATGGGCCAATGTTTATGGTGTAGCTTTGGTACCACAAAACTTGTAAAAACCTGCATGATATGAATAGTTTCCAATTTTTTCTTTCAAAGCAGTATCTACTGTTCTGAAAGTACTTAAAACATTAGCTTGATAACATTACATGCCCCCCCCCCCCCCAACTTAACTTATAATAAATTTAAATGTTAATAGAAGTTCCAGTTAAAATCAGAAAATTGTAGAAAACTTTTTGGAAAGTTAGTTTTTTCCTCTTTTTCAAGCTGTGAAACTGAAGATTCCGATTATATCTTTAGCCTTAACATAGTTTTTAACAATGATATGGTCCATAACAAAAATTTGATGCTATATTTTTGCTATATATTGATGCTGTATAGTTATCAACCCCAGACACCTTAGAAACAACAGTAACAACAAAATATCATCTGCATAGAAACTCTAGAAATCTCATCTGTGTTTCTCCTTTAAATAAGGTTACCAATTCTTGATTTACCAAAGAAATTTGACCACACAGCTTTTTGAGTGTTATTCTGTTTCTAAATTTATCTTATCTTTAGGCATTTTTAATGGCTTCCTTAGGTTTCATATTTTACAACACAAAAAAAAGTGATAGGGGGGGGGGCTTCTTTTCTTTCTAAAACAATTGATTACATGTACATACATATTTGTATTTGTGGGGTGGGAGGGAGGGAGAAAATAATAGGAAGAAAATTGACAACATGAAGTTTCATGGGTTTTTTTATTACTTTTAATATTTTTTGGGGGGAGGGGACATTTTCTGTGATTTCTATCTAATAGTTAACATGTTTATTGAATAGACTAGATATATTAAAAAATGGTTGTATTTTTTATGAGTAGTTTTAAATTTTGTAATTTTGATCTGACATTCGAGTAAAGATACTTTGACAAATATTTGTAGTTATAGAACTTGCATTAATTAAGTGCTCAGGACTAAAAGAAATAACTATTAAAACTGATTATTTTGTTCTGTGTTTTAAAATTTTCAAAAAATCAGGTTTGCCAAAAAGGATTATTTTATTTTAAACATTCATAACAAATCATATTTATGGTTCTTTTGTGGTGTTTCAATTAAGTGTTTGTAGTATTTTAAATGTTACAAAAAATGCATTAAAATGGGATTATCAATAATTCATTACTTTCACTATAAGGAGCCTCTTATTTATGTACTTCTTCTTTTAGGCTTAGTACAATTCACACATGCCATACAACTTCTAAAAAAGGAAAATTCAGAAGTTATGCAAATGAATGAAGATTTAAGAGCATTACTACTTCCACCATTATCTTTGCCATATTCACAAGCTTCAACATCTTAAGGAAATTATTTTGAACCTATGTACATAGTCTGTAAAATATGTTAAAATTTTTATACTTGTTATTTTTTTATGCAATAAATTTGTTATCTTAACTTTCGCCAGGATATATCTATATCATTAGTATTGTTAGCTGTACTAAATTACATATGCTTAAAAGCAGGCATATAATCCAAATTGTGCTGATTTGAAGAATTTTCAAGTATTGCCATAAGTGTATTTCATTACTTTTATTTTTTGGTTGCAGATCTGGTTGACAAAACCTGCTGAATGAAAATTAAAATGTTATAGAATAAATTATGTCTACCCTACCCTCAAAACACCTGGTATAATTTCAGCCATTGAAATATTTTTATTAAACAACAGGTAGCTTAGGCCTTAACAGTGCTTGTGAAAGTTTTTAAGTTTTCATCTCAGTAAATACATTGTTATTCGAGAACAGGAAACTATACTGAAAAATATTTCAGGATAATTATCTGTTCTAATTAAAAGAATCATTGAATTTTTTTCTTACAAATATTTATTTTCTTACATGACTACTGAGTAACACTCGTAAATTCTCATCCACTTTATATACTTAATTAGAACTTCTGAGAATATTATTCTATGCACCTTTTAAAAGATTATAAAGTGATTGTTTTGCTTATGTAAGTGTTTCAATATTCTTTTATCAGTTTTTTATTATTATTATAATGTAATAAATTTTTCTAATCTCTGAAAGTGCTTGCTTCAAATAGGTTTTGATACTTTGTTAGTGCATTACATTACAGTGTTCTCTAATCAGTAAGAAAACTGGTTTGAGAAAAAGATCAACTCCTATGGAAAAATGCAGAATGATGGCTGTTGAATGACTTAGTCTGTGGTTCTCATTGATAGAGTATTTGGGTTTGAGTTCCACATTTAGCTGAAGTGTTTGCAGCCATTCAGTAACATCTTCAAACTGTTTGTCTTGTCTGTTTAGTCTTTAAAAGATTAAAAAAAGATGTAGCGCTTCAGAAACCAACCAACTATAAAGTATAATAAAACTGTAGTCTAGGTTAATTACAGAGTTAAGTAATTAATATTTCTATACTTGATGTTATTGATAACTGAACGTATTGAATTCTTGCCAAATGCCTTACATGTATGATTGATTGAAAATTTGCTCTTGGGACTGAAATCCTAGACTGGATCTTGGAAAAAAGGAAATTTTCACCAAAAACTGAGGGCTATTTTTCCTAAGTCACAAAAGTAAAACCTTTTATAATCTAAATCTTCAACTTTCACTATATTGAGGCAGTGCTATCTATCTCCATTCCAGCAATATATATATATATATATATATATATATATATATATATATATATATATTTAATAAAGTTTGTTAAATGGCACTGTTAACATATGATTTTGTATATGTGATATATTCAAATTACATTTGTTTTTAATGTTAAGTCTCTTCTACACAATACATTTGAACACAATCTCATTTTCTTATGTTTATTTGCTCTCTCTCTCTATTTGTTGAAAACATAAATGAATTCAAACATATGCATTTTTTAAAAAGATAAATGCTGCAATACATACACAAAAATGAAAGATGCCTGTTTGGGATAGCACATTAAATATACAATTTACATTTATCTCTTGCATGTTCATTCTGCAGTGGAGGGCCAGTTTTACAAACTATATTCAATGTGACATATCCGAGGAGTATACTACTAGAGTGCTAGCAATAGTAGTCTATATTTTTAGTCCTGACAATGTATTCTATTACTTATTCATCCTTATAGCCTTGAGCACTGGTTCCAGAATTTCAAAAGCTAGAGATCCCTTTCACTAAGAGAAATGTCTTAATAGATTTTCAGCTGTAAATTTTTGATTATTTTGAAGTTTCAAATTTTTGAAGTTTTGAATTTTTGAAGCTTCAATGGGGAATTCCTCGAAAAATGGACCGATTATGGTCCCTCACCGGCAGATGGCGCGACATGTTCCTCTGGTTCGCAGTTTTCATTGAGTTATATGGACACGTGTTTTAGAAAATTGTTTTACAAATTTTTAAATTTATTCTGTGCACAGATATGCCAACATGTTTTTCACCTGGTTGTTCCAGTGGCCAGATTTCATTATAAATTATGTTGCTGGTTATGTTGTTAGGAGGATCAGTAGATTTTCTAAATGTGACCAATGCATTCAAAACTTACCATTATAAACAGCAATACTGATCAAAGTAAATTAATTAAAAATAAATAATAATAAAAAAATAATTAATAAATAAATAATAAATTTATTTTTTAAGTGATAAAAGAAATTTATACTGGTCCTCTTATGCCAGAAATATGTTGCAATGAGTAACATAACATTAATTTAATTCAAAATGTTGTCAACTTTTTTCTAATTCCGCGCATGCATTTTATATGCAAACAAGAAAATAAAAATTCTCAACTCTGTGCTAAAGGTAAAAAATTAAGAAAACAGTCAAAATTATAAATCACATTTATTATTAAATTTAAGCTTTTATTTTATATTACTTTTGATTTGAATATCAATAAATAATACCTGTCATGTATAATTTTTTGTTCAAATTTATCTATAGTAAATTGTATATCAAGCATTAATTTTTTATTTTATAATAATGTATTAATAGTGTATGTTGTTAGTTTCAATTCTTTATAATTATGAAATACTTTTCTTATATTCAACATATTTTGTGGTTATGGCAAATTAAATACACGTCTGAGCTAAAGCCATCATTATTTTTTAAATTGTTCACAGAAATAAAATATTTCCACTATGAAAACTTCATAAAACTGGTGAATATGCTGAAACCTTAATATAGAATTTAATTACTGTTAAGTTAGTTTTGATAAGTAAATAAGTTTTCGTTGTATGATAAAAAATGTTGTCACTATAAATGCTTATGCAAAATCTGTTGTGTATAAGTAAAAAAAAAAATTAATATTTTCCGATCTTTTTACTGTGAGTACAATAAAACCCATACTTTGTGTAACTAGCTCGCTCTAGAAAATAATGGATCATTATTTACTCATTTCCCTTAACACTAGAACCGCGGGACTTTCGATATACCTAGAACCGCGGAGCGGGTCATTTTGACCCTAGATTGTAAACTTATAAAATATGTACAAGCGCTTAATTTATTTAACTAAAACATTTTATTTTTTAAATAATAATCAATATTTCTCAGAATTTACATTAAATAATTTATATAAATCAAGAGAAATTAACTTAATTTTTACAAAATTGTATTATTTAAAATTTTATGTCCTTGAGTATAATAACATGTCTCTTTAAAAAAAATATGACATAAATTTCCTAATTTCAATGGAAAAACAGAGTATCTCTTTTTAATATGTTTAGACATAATTTCAAAAAATTAAAAATTAAAAATTTTTTTCACTTACTAAAAATTTTATCAGTACTTAGTTTTACAGATTATAAAATCCAATTTATTGTATGCATTTTGTAGAAAACTGATTAATAAGTTTTGAACATTTTCCACAGATGGGTGCTTTACATTTTGAACAGATATCTAGAGTTTTATTTTCACATTTCGAAATGTGGCATCGGACTCGTTTACGCTTAATTTTTGGTTATCCGTCGTTTTCATTGGTTGCTTCACATGCTCTTTTTGCCACCTTTTTATGTCGGAAGAGAACAAACTTTTCTCGCAATTCTTCAACCAAGTCTTGAATGAATTGCCGTCTACTAATAGATTTTCCAGTTACAGCTTTATATAAAACCCAGGCATTGATTGCAGCAAGGTCCAAAATATTACAAAAAAACCTGCACCGGCCACCAAAGGTCGCCAAGCACTTGAAGGACTGTTGTCGATAACATTGCTTTTAGCATGTGGTGTTGGGCCCCCAACTTCTTTCAAAATATTACACTTTGATTTTCTTCCTCTATCGCTTGTTCCTAATTGAGCGACATTCCAAATTGTCCCATCTTTGCCATCTTCATTATTTCCAACTTTGAATGTTATTGTTGATTTCTTTTTCAAATTTCTTTGCGTGTGTGTATCTTTTCTTGGAATGTTTGTTTTTTATTTTTTATCAGATAAATTATCATCAGTATTGCGATGAGAAGGACCAGGGATTGTTAGAGCATTGCCAGAGTCATCTTCACTTTAATTTTCTTCATCCGAATCCAAATTTTATTTATTAGCAGGCAGGTTTTCATCCTCACTACTCAAAATCAAATCTTGAGAAACCTTCTTTTTCCGAACCTTCTGAATCCTTTTCAGATAATTGTTTTAAATATTCTAAAGCTTCCTGAACAGCAAGATTACGGCGTCGTGACATAGTTTTTATACATATACTAATTACAGAATAAAAACAACTTCAAAAAGTCTTCTAAATATTCGCAGTAATTTTTCACTGCATTCGAACGTAATTCGTGTTTCAAACCTAATATAATGACCTTGACTGAAAAACCTTCACTATTCCCCCTTCTGGTACTGTCCATTTAAGGAATTCTAGGGTGAGGTAGAAGTATTTTACAGTTACAGTTCGAGAAAATGCATCTGTTTTTCGTCATTTGTGCAATAACATTTCTTACGGGTCAAATTGACCCGCTCCGCGGTTCTAGGTATAAGTGTTAATAATCGGGAAAATATTTATGTTACGAATTTTTTAATATGGTAAATTGTTGTTCACCTTAAAATATTAAAAGTCATAAAAGGAATTGTTTTTTCAATCGATACTTTTCGCATGGTGATAAATTAAACATCATTTTGGGTCAAATTGACCCGCTCCGCGGTTCTAGTGTTAAGGGGAGTGGTCACTTTTACGTACCTTTAAAAGTATCATTTTTAGACCTATGTTCGATTGTATGTACTACTCATGATTTTTGCTTGATTTACATGAAATTTTTTGAGTAACTGCCTATAATATTGTTTATTATAGATGCAATTTTTCAAGATAATTAATAAAAATGACTTTTTATGCATAAAAAGTGAATATTTTTTTTTTTAAATCGAGCATTTTGCAGTCAACTACTGTGCGCATTCTATCAAAATAAATTATTAAGTTACATTAATAATTTTTAACTATATGTGATTACAATACTTCAGGCAACAATATAAAGAAACATTATTCTAATATATATTAAAACATTTTAGTACGTGCTATTTTTAATTAGAAATTTCAAAAATGACTGAGTAAAAGCTTATAAAAAATTCTTTAAAAAATTAAAATATATTAAGGTTAAAAAATTTTGGTGTATTTTGTTGTCTAAAGTGTTGTAATCACATATAGTAAGCAATTATTAATGTAACTTAATAATTTATTTTGATAGAATGCGCACAGTAGTTGACTGCAAAATGCTCGATTTAAAAAAAATATTCACTTTTTATGCATAAAAAATATTTTATTTTTTTATTAATTACCTTGAAATATTGCATATATAATAAACAGTATTATAGGCAGTTACTCAAAAAATTTCTTGTAAATCAAGCAAAAATCATGAGTAGTACATACAATCCAGCATAGGTCTAAAAATGATACTTCTAAAGGTACGTAAATGTGACCACTCCCCTTTTAAGGAGGGAGATCACCTTAAACCTTCAAAAAACTCAATTTTTTATTATGATTTAATTTTGAAGAATGGAATATAAGGAATCTTATGAAAAAAAATTTAAGTCGATACTACAATTAGAACCAAATTTATGGCCAAATGTATAAAGCTAATAGTAAAGTAATTTATAGAAAATTTAAACTTTAAATTGCTTTTTCTAAAAACTGTTATTTTGAAAGTTGTGCGCACTATTTCTTCAAAACTAATCATCACAAATTACTACAAATTTTTGTATACATGTATATCTTGCATGTTTCTACAATTTCTACCTAAATTAAGGTATTTTTTTGCAGAAATTTTTTTTAAAAATTTATAGTTTTTTGTACATTACAATACATTTGCCTGAAAAAAATATTTTTATGCGAAATATGGTAACTATTTTAGGTGCAGATTAAATTATAACTTATGGATAAAATATATACAAATAATTTAATATAAATCTCTTTTAGTTTTAAAAAATACTCTGCACATTGCATTGATCTAAGATTCACTATTCATAAAACATTTTTTTCTTAAAATATTTTATAATAATCTCCCAACAATTCTGTTTTTTTTTTCTAATAGATAAAACTTTGTACAATTCACCTTTAAAAATTGGTTCAAATTAATTACAAATTAACTGTTTAACAACACATTAAGCTTGGTAGTAAAATCAGTGTATTTTTGTGCATGCAAAGGTGATCTCCCCCTTAAGAATTTTAATGAAGTTTAGCAAAAAAGGCAGTTCAAATAAACATTTTGAATGAAGTTAACAATTGTTAAGTTGAATAAATAAATTCATATTAAAAATGCACTTTAAAAAAAAAAACTTATTTCTTTTGAAAAATACGAAAAATCCATATTAAAGCGTATGGTTTCCGTGTTATAGCGGCAACAGATCAGGCGCGCGCGCCATCTAGTGGTGGCGAACAAATCGGAGACACATTTTTAACACTAGCTTCCCCTCCTTCTGTAGCTTCATGATATATATATATATATATATATATATATATATATATATATATGTATGTATCTATGTATATATATATATATATATATATATATGTATGTATCTATGTATATATATATATATATGTATCTATGTATATATATATATATATATATATATATATATATATATATTAAAGTCTGATATTTAAAAACATAAAAAGAAAAAGTCTAAAACCGTACAGCAGCAGAATGAACAATAGAAAAATCCCACAGAAAGAATACTAATATGGAGATGTACCTAAGTGACCGGGGGGAGTTGTGACCACCCCTCTCCGATTAAACATGTTTATGTGCCGCTGCAATACTCTCGGTGGTCTGGTACATCCCCGAATTATAAATCAGTGCCTTTAGCCAAACTAACAGCAAGTAAAAAAGAAGTTGAACAATCTAACTAACAGTTGGTTCTCTGTTTAACGACTTTCAAGGGACCGTGAAAAATCGTCCAGTAGAGATCGTCCTTAAACAGAATTTGTGAAAAAATAACATTTCCCTTCACACTTTACATGCTTAGGACTGTCAATATATTTCTTAATATATTAGCGTGTTTAAAAATGTTATTTTTATTATCATCATTATTTTA
>OU015494.1:69411946-69419446 GCA_907164885.2 Dolomedes plantarius | reverse complement strand
TGGAAATAACTTTAAAAATATTGATTTTATAAAAAATAATTAAATGCAAAAATTAAAGAGCATTAAATTATGAACAAAAATCATTCATAACATTTTTTTATATGTCTAACAGGAACAAAGATAATTGACTTTGAAAAGAGCGCACTATCACACCTGTGACGCGCAAGCGCGGTTCGCCATCGCGGTGGGGGGAAATACCCGCGCATGTGCATACCATAATTAGCCAAATTAGTTTTACACTAAATGGGAAGGTTTTTTGTATTTTTTCAAATAACTAGGGAAATATTAACTTTACGTAAAAAAGTTTATTTCAAAAATTAAAAAACATTAAATTATGTACAAAAACGGTTTTATACATTTTTGTCGTAAACCTAACAGGAACGAAGATATTGACTATAAAATGCGCGTTGATAATGGAGGTAGCTTTAAAGTCTCGTTGCAGGCGCTCTTCTTTGAATATCTAACCTCTCCCACATTTCGGCATTCTTTAAACACAAGAAAATAGACTTAATGTTTTTGGCTATGTAGATAATTAATCATTATTAATTTTATACATGAATGTAGTAAACTTGGGGGTATTCACTATCAGATTTCCATTACGAATAATTGTTCAAGCTTACCTACTTCAGGATTTACGTGCTTTTTTCGGTACGGGATTCTCCCCTTCGTCAGGCACGTATAGATCGTCTATGGATCCGCTAGCATCGGCTCATTCATCAACTTCTTTCATTCGATCGTCATCATCAACAGGGGTGATGCCATTCTGACATACCCCATTGCAATTATTGCAGACCGTTGTGCAGTTGATGCCTGCTTTCCGACATCCGCATCTTACTCCATTGTCAGTCTTACAGTTGCAAAACACCATGTTTAAAACGGAATCGGGAGCTACTGCATCCATAGTTGTGATGGGCACAAGAATTTTCTCTTGACGCTTCCAGCCCCACAGGCAGTTGGGCCTTTCTTTTTCAGGTGCTCCAAAGTCTTCCTCATTTTAATTTCGATGGCTCGTATTTGAGTGTGTGCGTTTAAGGTTTCTTGCGATGGTGGTTCAGTAGCAAAATCTCGAAACAACTCACGGAGATTTTTACATTCCAAATCCGATATGTCCATGCCGTCAAAAATTATTTTTGCTAAAGCTGTTTGGGTCAATAAATGAGCTCGGACTGCCCTAGCATATGCATGGCCAGGCAACATTTTTTCTACTGACGTAGGTGTATAAATCAAAGTTAGTATTTCTTTCAACCCACTTCCAGCCATTATGTACCCAATGCAGCCTAAGAATGACATTAAAAGATGGAATCCACCAAGCCTCACAATACAACTTGATAATAATGGATTGGATGTTGCTGCGACTATCTCTCGAGCTTTAATATACAGTGGTTGGTCAAACGTGAGTATGCAAGACTTTTGGTGGATTTTAACACACTGCTGGGCAGCAAATTTCAGCTCAGGGAAAATGGTGTCATACTTTCTTCGTGGTAAATTAACAAAAGGAAGGGGTATTACTTTGGTCTTTTCACAAGGCTGGTTTCTGGTTATATAATGGAAAAATCCTTTCCATTCAGGTATCTGTGGAAGACCTAACCACTTAGCACACATCCAGGAGATATTAGATGGTTTAGGCAGTGGTAAATCTTCCGCTAAAGGATTTAAGACATTCAAATCTTCGATAGTAATTGTTTGTAACCCAGGCCCTCGAAAATTTTCAAACGTTTCTAGAGGAATGATTCCCATTTTGCCTACGGTCGATGCGGATGTAAGTTCGGTTAATTTTTTTTATCTTCGTCCCGGGTTCCACTGCTGACGCTGGAGTAAAACAAGCAATGCCCCCCATGCTATGAAACGTATTCAGGCCATCGATTGTCGACACATTGAAATCTGCATTGTCAAATACGAATTGGCAGAATGATCCCTCGCGCATTTGGGGTTGCGGATGATTTATGGCTGATATCTCAGGTGTTTGGGCTTCATAGTAAGAAGAACAAAATCCCAAATTCGAGAGCATTGTTATTAAATTCTTGGAACAGAACTTTTTGTACAAAAATAAATCAAGACCATTGAGCAGAGGAGACATAAATGATCGTGACCTTAGCGCTGATATAATGACGTGAGCTATTGAAGTGACTTTTTTCCGCCTTTTTTTTAATAATCAAGTGCTCCAAAAAAGATTTTGGGCTTTCTGGAATTCCCTTGTTCACATCTCTGAAAAAATTATCACTTGGAGGGTAGCAATGAGTGTCATAAACTGGTGTCTGGATATCTTCTTTTATTATGGCTGCAGCAGTTACGATCATTTCGTATCCTTTTGTCGTACCAAGAGTCTTATAAGACTTTCATTCCAGTATTACGTAAACATATGACAGTAACTTTTTTGGAGTTTGAAGCAAAAATAATGCCATCCCCGTATTTTTGTTTCAACTTATTTCTCAAAGTGATGTCGTCTGGAACTAGCCCTGTAATTTGAGATTTGAGTTCAGGTAGTGAGAATTGACAGTCATCATTATTATCAAGGAAGAAGGATATTTCGTCTACAGCTGCTGAGGCGTAATCCGACTCAGGCCGCCCTCTCTTTCTGATTGGTGCAGTGTGTAGAAAAAAAGTCATGAAGTAATCTTGGTGATAAATCGCATCAGCTGCAACTAAATCAGCAACGTTTATTATACGACACTGAACTTCCTCTCCCCACTGGTCATGTCTATTCTCTGCAGCTTCAAGAACTTTGTGTTTCATTTCGAGACTCCTAACTTCGTATATAGTTCTTCGTCTGTCAGTTGGCTTTTTCTTTTGTCTTGCTTTGAATTCTTCGTCTATCACTGCCGTACAAAAGAAACATTTTGTTCGAAAATCGAACTGAGGTAAAAAAGATCGTAAACTTACCGCGCGCTCTTCACTTTGGGATGTTGACGCGATTTCTGCATTTCTTTTTCAATCAACTTTTATATTTCCTGGTCTGGTGTAATTTATCCGACACAACGAATGAACCGAAACAGATTTTAAATGTTCCAACTGTTCATGCTTATTGTCTTTTCTTTGGAAATTAACTCTCTTTAAAGCGTCGATCCACTTTTCTCCTACATTCACGAAATCATCATTTGACATTAATTTTTTACTTATAAAACATAGTTCCGTATCAGCCATTGTTCACAGACGTACACGGAACGGTGACTAACTATTAACTGGCTAGGAAAATACTAGGGTAAGACCGATTTGGCGCCTTACGGTATGCACATGCACGTGTCTTCCAGCCATCGCGATGGGCACCCACGCATGCCCGTCCCTGGTGTAATAGTGAGCTCTTTCCAAAGTCAATTATCTTTGGTCGTGTTAGACTTAAAAAAATATAATATATGTTTTTTGTGCATTGTTTTTTGTAGAAGCTACCTCCATTATCAACGCGCATTTTATAGTCAATATCTTCGTTCCTGTTAGGTTTACGACAAAAATGTATAAAATCGTTTTTGTACACAATTTAATGTTTTTTAATTTTTGATATAAACTTTTTTTACGTAAAGTTAATATTTCCCTAGTTATTTGAAAAAATACAAAAAACATTCTCATTTAGTTTAAAACTAATTTGGCTAATTATGGTATGCACATGCGCGGGTATCTCCCCCCACCGCGATGGGGAACTGCGCTTGCGCGTCTCAGGTGTGATAGTGCGCTCTTTTCAAAGTCAATTATCTTTGTTCCTGTTAGACATATAAAAAAATGTTATGAATGATTTTTGTTCATAATTTAATGCTCTTTAATTTTTGTATTGAATTATTTTTTATAAAATCAATATTTTTAAAGATATTTCCAAAAAACCAAAAAAGTGTACACATTTTCCAAGATGGCGGCAAAAGCTCAAGTCTTATCGGTGGGGACTTTTAGTATGTTCATTAGCATGCCTAAACAAACATCTCCATCAAATTTCAAAACTTTCATATTTTTTTTAGCCATTCGTCAAAATCGGGTCTATTTTGACTGGGGTAAGTTGTGGAATTTTTTGTTTCCGATAAACAGAAAAGGAAGAAAATGAAAGTAACGTGTTTAGTGAGTGGCGTAATCACAGCGGCGCCACTTAGCATTGCTTCGGTAAAAACATTTGAAATGATGAATAGTCTGGGATTGAGAATTGCTGACATGTGCCATACTTCGGTCAACGTAGGGGTACTTATAGGCGTGGATTACTTTTGGCAGATAGTGGGGGAAAAAATAAATCTCACTAAGGGAATTTATGCGGTGTCAACTATGTTTGGATATATACCAGTCGGGTTACAATTCAATGAAAACGGCGTAATTTCGCAGAATTGCGTACTTGTAAACACGACATCCTGTTTACGAGATTCTTTGAGATCACTGTGGAGTTTGGATTTGATGGGAATAAATGATGACGCGTCAATGTCTAATGAGGAAAGGGAACTGATTCAGCATTTTGAAAGGGAAATAAAGTTTAAAGAAAACAAATATTCGGTAAGTTTATTATGGAAATCGGATACAAATGAGTTAGAGAATAATTTCTCAGTGGCATTAAGGCGTTTTGAGAATCTTAAAAATAGATTAATTAGAAATCCAGAGATTTATCAACAATATAAAAACGTGATAGAAGAACAGTTAAAAGAGAATATAATTGAAGAATGTTCCCAAGAAATAACGGAATCGTCCTATTTTATGCCACACAGAGAGGTGATTAAACCTACCGAAACTACGCGTTGCAGAATTGTATATGATGCGAGCTCTTCTAGAGCTAAGGGTGTAAAATCATTAAACGAATTTCTTGACATTGGACCCAGTTTAAACCCACTTGTCCTAGACTTAATTTTAAAATTTCGAAAATTTGAAATTGCCTTTAACGGAGATATTGGTAAGGCCTTTTTAATGATAGAGATTTCGGAAAGGGACAGGGAGTTTTTGAAATTTCTTTGGTTCGGAGACAATGAGCGAGATTATAAAATTTTGAGGTTTGCACGTCTCCCATTCGGTCTTTGTTGTAGTCCTGCGATTTTAGCAATGGTAATAAAGTTTCATATTAAAATATATAAAGACACGAATCCCGAAACCTACACGATGTTAGACTCTTCTATGTAGATGATTTGTATTATGGTTGTGACACAATTGAAGATGCATGTAGGTTATCTTCAGACGCGGTTAACATTTTTAAAGATGCTGGGATGAATCTTAGGAAATTAAAATCTAATTCCGAAGAATTAACTTCATTTTGGATGGAAAGGGGTTATAATGTAGGAGAGTTAAAGGAATCAAAAATGCTGGGCATGATCTGAACCCCAGCAACTGACAAAATAAAAATTAACTGTGATAATTTTGACAAAGTATTAGAAGATACTCAGGCCACAAAAAGAATAATCCTTCATACAGTGGCTAGTGTTTACGATCCCATTGGGATCACGCAACCATTCTTAATGAGGATTAAGATCCTTTTACAACAAATATGGACTCTAGGTCTAAATTGGGACGAAGCACTTCCGTCAGAAATAATCAGAGAGTGGTTAAAATGGAAATCAGAACTAAAAGTGCTTGAAACACTTGTTATTCCCAGGAAATATTTTGACAGTTGCAAAAGAAACGGTTTGAGTCTCCATTTGTTTGCGGACGCGGTTAATTCCCAATATACGGTGCCCCTTGTATTTCACTGCATTGGAACCGCCATCTTGGTTCCGTCTCCCGTCGCCAATTTGGCGATGGGAGACGGAACCAAGATGGCGGTTCCAATGCAGTGAAATAATATAAATGACAACATGCAGAACTTTCATTGAAAATTTATACAGAAAATGAAAAAATGAAATTAAATAAGGGCAGTCGATTTTATTTTTTTAAATTTTTTGTCGCCCAAGCCGAACGCGTATTTTTGGAACGGGAAAGTCCGAAAAGTCCCAAAAATATGCATTTTTTAAACTGTACGACCACAATAAAGCACAAAAACACACAAATACAAAAAATGAAAGCTGATAAATAATGAGAAATTTATTGTGGCGCGTTATATAAAATCCAGATAACCCTCGTTTACAAGTAAATCACAAGCTCTGATTGGCTGCTAATTATTCAAATCGGAAGCTATACTAAACGGAACTATACTATCGGAAGCTTTAACTTAAAAGTATTTAACAACACAAACCACATTTGGCATTTTATCGTCAACTTGGCAAAAATCTAAAAAACATCGCCAAAAAAATATCGCCATCTTATTGAAATCGAGAGCAATAAATGGTTACCTTAAAAGCATTTAACAAAAACAAACCACATTTGGCGTTTCATCGCCAAATTGGCAAAAATCTAAAAAATCTAAAAAACTTATCGCCAAGCTGCGGCACCGTGTATTGGGAATGAGCCGCGGACGCTAGTCCTGCAGCCTACGGTTCAGTTGCCTACTTTCGGTATTCGAACTCAAATGGTTCCATTTGTACGAGCTTCATCACAGCTAAAGGTCGTGTCGCACCTCTGAAGCCGCTGACTCTTCCGCGCTTAGAGTTGATGGCTGCATTAGTAGCTGCCAAGTTAGCAAAATATTTAACCGGACTGTTTCCTGAACTTTGTCACCGAATATTCCTTTGGAGTGACAGCCAGATCACTCTCCATTGGGTGAAAGTATACGCCAGAGATTGGAAGCCCTTTGTCTGTAACAGGGTTTCCGAAATTCAATCTCTCACCGATCCACGAAGGTGGTTCCATTGCAGTGGTAAAGAAAACCCCGCGGATTCATTATCCCGTGGAGAAAATGCCTTTAATCTTGTGAAAAATTCCCTTTGGTTGCATGGACCAAGTTGTCTCTTACAGCCTGAATGTGATTGGCCGATGAATCAGCAGAGATAAATTGTTGAAGAAAGCATCGCGAGTGAGAAACGGTCACGAGCGGTCAATACCTGTCACATTTCTGTCCAGAATACACCATTGTTAGACGTGACGAGATTTAGCAAACTGCTAAAAGTTTATCGAATTACAGCTTATGTGTTGAGGTTTGTCAACAATGTCCGAAAAAAGTCTTCGAAATTAAATGGACCTATTGGTGTATCGGAACTTCAGGAAGCCATGTACTTTTGGATAAAAATTACTCAATTAAATCATTTTGGTGCGGAGGTTATGCAACTTCGCTCTAAAGGTATTATCGACAAGGGTTCACGCATATTTAATCTGAATCCTGAACTTGATGACAATAACTTGCTTTGTTTGTAAGGACGCTTACAGTTCTCAAATGATGACGAGAGAGCCAAGCATCCTTGGCTTCTTCCAACTAATGATAAATTTGTTGAACTACTCATCCTTGATGCTCACAGTAAAATGTGTCATTCAGGTGTAGATGCTACTTTAACGCACTTGCGAGAACAGTTCTGGATTGTCAAAGGTCGACAATTTGTAAAAAAGGTGTTGAATAACTGTTTAATTTGCAGACGTTTCAAAGCGAAACCTGGAACTCAGGTTGTAGCTCCACTACCCCCTGACAGAATTCAAGAACATCCTCCATTTTATGTATGTGGTGTGGACTTTGCCGGACCCTTTTTT